>PVKM010003272.1:0-58809 GCA_004027735.1 Carollia perspicillata
TTTTTCTGCTGCTTTATCTCTCCGCCGCCTGCGGACTCCGCCCCTCTTACCGGTTGGGTTGAATGTCCGAGGACTTCCGAATTTCAATTTTCTGTGTTCTGGTTGTGTTATTGTTTATAAATATTTGTTGTCCTTAATCTTGGTTGTGAGAGGAGGCACAGTGCTTCCACCTACGCCTCCATCTTGGCCGGAAGCTCCATTGCCATTCTTAGAACCCTCCTCTTGTAGCTTCCCCTTTCTTCCCTCTTCACTCTCTCTTGCCTTAAGTGTCTCATTCTTTCAAATCAGACAGCCCACAATCTGCCAACTGGATGTTTGTGAAGGCCGCACCAAAACATGTTCCCTATCTTAAGGGGTCTTTTTCTCCCATGAGATGAAATGGTCAAATCGTCTTTCTGCCTCCTCCCCTTACGCGTCCTGCGGTCTGCAGGCCGGCTGGCTCCCTCAGCACAGTGACCTTAAAGCTGACAGGTTATCTTTCCGTGCTCCCTGCAGGCAGAGATGAGCTCGTGGCTACGGGTGGTGAATGCCGCCATTGCCGCTGCGTCCTCCGCCTCTGGAGAACCCGAGGAGCCAGCGGTGCCCAGTGCCACCCGGGGCATGACGCGGGCCATGACCATGCCCCCAGTCTCACCAGTCGGGGCCGAGGGGCCTGTGGTACTTCGAGGCAAGGATGGCAGAGAACGAGAGCGAGAAAAACGCTTCAGCTTCTTCAAGAAGAATAAGTAGCTGGGGGCAAGACTCCTAGGCCAGCTCCCTCCCTCTGTTCAGGAAACTGCCAGGGACTGTCAACAGGGACCACCCTCTTGTCAGGACAACTGCCTGCTGCTAGGGTCTGTTGCCGAGGTCAGCCCATCACCAGGAACTGTCTGTGGGGACAAGCCAGTGTTCCCGAGGGCAACCCTTCTCTTCGGCTATTTAATTCCAGACTGGTGGTGGGACCCAGGCAACCCCCAACTCCACTCCTCCCCTGTTTCCCTCCTTCCCCAGCCTTACGCCTCTATCCCCACCACGGTGCGGACAGTGCCGCTCCCTCAGTATAGGCCACGTGGGAAATGGCTGCCCCTGCCTCAGGGTCATTGTCCCACCACAGCTAGGGCACGCCGTCTGGTGCCTTGCCCCTGGGGACCAGCCAGGAACCTCTAAGAGCTGAAGCAGGACCTGGGGGCAAGATGGCCGGACAATGGAGTCAGAGACACCGAAGCTCCCCCTGCCCCTCCTTCCTCATCCTCTGACTCAAGTGGCCACTCCATCTCCAGCGACTCTCAATGGCTTCCAGGTGTGAGTTGTTCGGGGGCAACCACAGCCTTGATTGAGTCCAGCCAAGGAGGTGATTAAACAGCTCAGCTTCTCTTACTGCCTCTGGGTGTCTTTGCTTCCCTGACAAGCCTCTCTGCTGTGCCCATGTTTTTCCCTTTGGCTCTGGTCTCCGGTGGGTCAGGTTTCCACTCTGTCCCCAGCCTCCAAGCCCTTGGAGAGCCACATTATTTTGATAATGGCCTCTGGTTTGCTGGGTTGACCAATGAATGTCATCTCTTTTCTGACCAAAGAAGTTCACCGTGGGTCGGGATGATGTTAACAAGCAGATTAACGTTAAAAAGCAGCGAACGACTATTTCCCTGGTGCCCAACTTTCTTCACTCATGAGTCTCTCGACTGTTTTCAAAAACTAAAGACAAAGAAAAAAAAGGGAAGACTGAAGAGCATGGCCACAGCCTAGTCTCAGCCACTGCTCGACCCGACAGCGGAGAACAGAGCACACACAAGGTGTCCTCCCCGGTGGAGACGGTCAAGGACGTTCACCCAGGGATCAGATAGGTGGCAGGTTCCAAGTCCACTGACCAATAGAATGACACCCTGGGAAGCCACAAGGTACATCCTAAGTGTGTAAACACACACATACATACAGGAGGATATGCTAGATCTAACGAAATATAAAAAAGGAATCTCCCTTGTCTCTGGCTTGGCAATTAGAGGTTTGAGAACAATGGTGGCCTTGGTGGCCTTCTACAGGAGAAACTTTGCTCTTTCATTGTTTCTCATCCTCACACAAACAACCGTTTCTTTTCGGGGCTCAGAGATGATCTTTCCAGGAAAGCAGTCCCATCTTTAGTGTTGACAGCCAAGGGCCGTGGTTGAGCCTGACCATCATCAGCCATGACAATCAGGTCAGGTGTATGCAGGCCCAGGACTACAGCACAAGACAGCCCCGGAATGGTCTCCAACCGTGAGATCTGGTAGACCAGACAGCCCACAGAAGGGTTATCCCTTTCTCTTAAGAAAAACAGGGCTATAGCCACAGGAAACATGTAGATAAATGTGGCTAGAACAATCTCTCATGGGACTGAATGGAAGAATCCATCGATACCACAACCTCTTTTTCTTCAAGTACAAATATAAAATATTCACTATTTGAAGGAAAGGTCATATGTTGTGGAGTGTTCAGGGAATCTGGGTATTTACATGCCAGGATAGCAGGCATGGGGGTGGAGGGGGACAGAATAATTGGAAATTTTAGGAGGAAATGTACATGGGGGTGAGAAACGAATGGACAAATGATCATTTTAACGTGTAGAATAGGGCGGCCAGGTGAAGGTCACTGTGAGTGGAGAAGGAAGGGAAATGGTGTTTGAGCATCACATGCTTGCACATGGCGGCGGCTGCAGCTCCCACAGTTCACGAAGCCTCAAGGACAGGATGTAGAAGATGATATGCACAAGGTCAGGAAGGAAGCCTTGGGAGACACCCTCACACATAAGTAGAACAAAAATTCCAAGAAAGATGACAGAATGGTAGGGAGCAGGGAGGGACATGAGACAGGTTAGAGCCACAATAATCCAAGTACCACATATCAATGGGGACGTGTGGACAGATAAACATGTATTGATTATTTAGAGAAAAGTATGTCTGCATTCTTCCCTAACACCACCTCCAAGGGTGACAGCTGGATTCGCGCTGTCCAACACAGGGGCTGCGAGCCACGCAAGGCGGCCGAGCTCCAGAAACGTGGCTGGTCTGGCCTGAGACGCGCTGTGAGTGCAAAGTTGCTCATGGTATTTCAAAGACTGAAGAGGAAAAACAGTCCACTGACTGTTTTTCATTGAGAATTTTTATATCGATTATATGGTGAAATGATCTTTTAGCTATATTAGGTTTCAAAAGCACTAAAGTTCATACTATTTAAACGTGTTTACTAGAAAAATTTAAATTATATCTGTGGCTTGCATATTTCTATTTGGAACTGCTGTGGTACAAATGGACTACGGACCTACATGTGAAAGGTAAAAATATTAATGTTAATAGAAAAAACATAGGAGAATATATTTGTGACTTGGGGGGTAGAAAAGGAAAACTTACACAAAACTTCAAAAACATAAATTTTAAAAATTGGTTAATTTGATTACATAAAAAATTAAGGACTTCTGTTCAATGAAGGATACCAAGGTAACAATTTGGTGGAATGAAAGAATATACTCGAAACCTATTAGATACTAATACATAGAATATGTGAGAAAATCCTGCAAGTTGACAAGAAAAGGGGCAAAAGATATGAATAGGAAATTCACAGAAAAGTAAACACAAAAAAACTTACCAAGTAATCAGAGAAATGCAAATGAAAGCAACCATTTATGTGTCACTTATTATCAGACAGGCAGAAATTAGGAAACCGGATGATGTCAAACAGCACAGGGCAGACTGGACAGTTTCTCCAGACAAAAACCTAGCAATTTCACCATGGGTTTGTTCTCCCCCAAATTCTCGCACGGATCCATTAGGGCATTCATAATTAACATAAGCATGTTAATTCCAACCTTGCTGATAATGGTGGGGGGTTGGAGGCCACCTGATATCCTGCACCCAGGGATGGATAGGTAAGATATGGGGATTGCACACCACAGACTTTTCACTCAGTGATTAGATATGACACAGCAACTCAGCACTTAGTGAAAAAGGAAACACTGAAAAAATTTGTGTTGAGTTCTACAATATGATTTACATAAACATTTACATAAATTACAATAATTTATCTAAATGCACAATCAGTGGGCCTTGTTTAGATCTATATTAGAAGAAACCAACTGTATAAAGACATTTGCAACAGTCTGGGGAAAATTTGAAATAAATATTAATATTGAAGAATATTATTAATCATATTAATAATAAATTATTAAATGTCAACAATGGAAATGGTGTTCGAGCATCGTGTACATACTACTAATAATAAGAATAATAAAATATTTTAATAAAAATAATAAAAACATAACACTGGATGTTTTGATTAGAGGCAGATCCTGAAGACCTAATAAGAGAAATGACATTATGTCTGTGATTTGCTTTTAAATACTCCAGCCCCTCCTCTCCAAAAAAGTAGAGGGGATAGATAAAGTATGGCAAAATGTTGATAGTTGTCAATCTGGGTAAAAGGTCCATAGGAGTTCATCATAATATTCTCTATTTGTGCCTTCTTGAAATTTTTCACATAAAACAGGTTTTAAATGGAAAAAGCAAATGTACTAAAAAGACATGGCTTGCAAGAATGCAAACAAAATAACACCCGTCGAATTCATTAGAATGGTTGGCTGTGGGGGAAGAGGAGAGGAGATAAAAGGGAATAAATAGGAGTAGGGAAATAGATGGAGGAAGGAAATAGAATGGTGCAGTCAGAGCTTTGGGAAGAAACAAGTAAGTATAAAGACAGAGGGCAAAAGGTTGGTGAATGAGATGAAACTTTTAAAATGGTGAAAACAGTCCAAAGGACATTATTAGTTTTGGTGACCTCAGGAAATTCTGGGAATTGGAAAGGAGAACAGAACCCCAAACAGTGTATGAAGGTGGATGACAGTAGGTTCAGACCCTCCGTTTGAGAAGTCAGAATGGTGAAGAAGATTGAAAGCTATTTCAGAAATGGGTGAGGAGGTCCCTACACATGTTTTAAAAGTCTGACTGTAGAGTGAAACTGGAAATGATCCAGAGGAGAAGGGAAGGAGAGAGGTGGATAGAATCATGTGGGAAACAAGCACGAGTGTTAAAATTGCAAGGATGGTGCCTCTTCTGAAAGAACTCGGTGAAAGAAACACATCCAAGTTGCTGGGGAGGAAGAGGGCAACCTCAGGAATTTGTGCCTGATGGTATCAGAAAAGATTCTACGGAGCCACCACAAGTGAGGAATGGAGATTGACAATCACCCCGGCATGCTCTACTCCGAGATAAATACGGTCCATCAATCTTCATAAACGTCTATTCTTTATTTACGGGTGACTTTGAGTAATCCACCAAATAGTTTCCCTTTTGCCACCAGGAGGTGCCCTTGGACCATAGCTAAATTTTAACGCTAGAAAGTGCCCCGGGACTCGCTGATGCCTAGTCTGGCAGCTTGGTGTGGACGTGCAGACCTTGTCCCACACCCAAATCAAGGAACCTCGCTGGGCCTTTGCACCAAGTATTCCTTTAGTGTGCTCACCACAGGCCAGAAACTGTGAAGGACACACAGTTGCTAAAGAGAGAAAACCAGCCCACGTACATACATGAACAAACAGAACGTGACTAAGGGCAGCCTGCATAGAATGCTTCCTAGAGCCATCCCAGCTCTCCTGTCTTTGGTTCTGTTTCATCACTAATGAATAACATGTCTGTAATGAAAAATAATTTTAAAATTATGCTTAAAACTCTACCAAAAAAAGAGGCTAGATTTGCTTAAAATGTGGCGCGTCTGTATTTCTAAAAGGTCCCAAGCTGTGCTACAGGTTGGCCAGCTGGCTAAGAAAGCCCTTTTAGGGGACCCAGTGAGATAACCCTTTGTCATCAGCTGCCGGCCCCCACCCCCGCTTCTGCAGGCCTTTATAGCACCATCCATTGTGATGGCTAGTGACACCCTGGCCTTCTGATTTAACCAAGGCAATGGTTGCGTCCAGAGCCCTTGTGACGTATGAACGACGGCCTCCTTTCCAGGGTGTTGATTGGCTACTCAGGGCTGGGGGCGGGCTGACCTCCTCCCCGCGGTGCCGTCACCAGCTGGCCACGCCCCCGAGTCAGGACGACCGGGAGCCGAACCTTAGGGCAGTCATTTACATGCAGCCGTGGGATTGGTCGTCCGGCCCGCAAGGGGAGGGGAGAAGTAGCGCGCACTTGCGCGTGCGTGAGTTGGCGCGCGAGAAAGGGCCGGGTCGCGCCGAGGCTCCAGCGGCCTTCGCCATTTTGTAGCGTTCTCTCTGACGCGGGAGCCGCCGCCACCGCCGCCGCCGCTCGGAGGTAGGAGGGGGTCTTGTGGGTATGTAGGGAGCCGGAGGGCGAGATGAAGTGGGCTAGGCCGAGTCTCAGCGGACGGAAGTGGCCCTGGGTTTGGGTTTCTTCTCTGGGGGAGGTCCGGGGAAGACAACGGCAGGAGGCGGGGCTGGGTCTCCAGAGGGGGCGGGGCAGGGGGTCGAGTCTTTGTTGGGGCGAAGAAGGTGGAGGTTGTGTTTCTGGGGTGGGTGTCGGGGGGTCGTCGGATTGGGGCCAAGGGAGCCTTTTTATTCTTAGAGTATTTTGAAAGGTGAATCTGTACGTAGGAGAGGTACACAGATTTCCCTCCAAAACCTTGTGACCAGGGACCCTCAGGTAGATGTCTCTTGGCCCTGGCTTGGGCTCTTTTCTTTCCTGCCCCACAGAGTATTTTAAGATGTGAAACAGGTAACCGTGTTACTTAAAGGCGCCTCATTTCATGGAGATGATAGAGAATGCAGTTCGTGCTGACCCTTGATCCCCTGTTTTCACGTCACACTACTCTTTAAGAACAATCCTCCTCTATTGAGAAAAAAAATAATGGACGTCTGTATGAAGGTCTCGAAGGTGCCAGGAAGTTCTGTGGAAGAGTAAACCAAAGGCAATGCACTGAGATTGCCTGCTCCACCCCTAACTTTTGGAAACCTTTTTATCTTCTCTCCCAGGCTCTTGTCAGGATGGTGAAGTTGTTCATAGGAAACCTGCCCCGCGAGGCCACAGAGCAGGAGATACGCTCACTCTTCGAGCAGTATGGCAAGGTGCTGGAATGTGACATCATTAAGAACTACGGCTTTGTGCACATAGAAGACAAGACGGCGGCAGAGGATGCCATTCGCAACCTGCACCACTACAAGCTGCACGGGGTGAACATCAATGTGGAAGCCAGCAAGAATAAGAGCAAAGCTTCAACCAAGTTGCACGTGGGCAACATCAGTCCCACCTGTACCAACCAAGAGCTTCGAGCCAAGTTTGAGGAGTACGGTCCAGTCATCGAATGTGACATCGTGAAAGATTATGCCTTCGTACACATGGAGCGGGCAGAGGATGCGGTGGAGGCCATCAGAGGCCTTGACAACACAGAGTTTCAAGGTGAACTGCTCTGGGGTCTGGGTGTCAGAACCGAGTGAGGTCTAGCTCAAGACATAGGCAGGCACACAGCACCATGAGGCTGGTAGGGTGTTACCACCAGGCTGTTGTAGCTGGAAATAATACATTGTATTATGTATTATGTTTATCACTCTTAAGCACAATTACTCCCTTTCCAGATTTGCCAGGTCCTTTTTAGGTCATCAGCAACTGCATAGCATGACAAACTGTGGGTTTATCCTTCAGGCTTCATTCATTTCAGTGCTGTTGGAAGTGTAAGCTGCATGGGCAAATGAGTACATCATGGGAGAAGGGAGGATAGAGGTGATGGCTTACCTGATGCTTTTATTGTGACCAAGAAGCCTTATGTTTGAGAGTTAGTATGTGTAGGATTTATACTCTTTACTACCATGGGTTGTGGTGGGAAAGAGGAACCAAAACACCTGGAGGAATTGCTGTGTTACAAATCTGGGTGGTGAATCTGGATTGGGAGAGTATCTTTTGAATGGTCAAATTTGTTCAGCTCAAGCAGAGCCAAAATCCATGCCATGGACTAAGTGTTCCTCAACTTACAATAGATCCATTGGAAGTTGAAAATACCGTAAGTCAATACTAAAATGTGTTTGCTGCCTCACTGTAGGGTATCATTTGGGCTGGCTGGGAGCTGGGAGCTGTGGCCCAGGTGCCACTGTCCAGCATCACGAGAGTATCGTACCACATACTGCTAACCCAGGAAAAGATCAAAATTCAAAGTATGGTTTCTACTGAATGCATATCGCTTTCACATCATCATAAAATCAAACCATCTTAAGTCAGGGACAGACTGACTGTATTCTGCTCCACCTATTATTTAATCGTAAGGGGAGACGAAATTCTAAAATAATTAGGTTGAATGGGAATGATGGTTCTGCTTCTGAAGAGATGCCAGTAAGATATTTTAGCAAATAACGTGTTATTTATACCAATAATAAAGGTACGTATGTTGTCATTAATATGACAGGTGTCCAGTGACTCTAGGAATGTGCTAATATGATAGCTTCTAGCCATGTGTAACTGTTAAATTGAAATTTTAAATAAGACTTAAAATTCAGCTTCTTAATTGTACTGCACACATTGCAGGCACTCAGAAGGCATGAGGTGAATGGCTACTGTATTAGTGCAGAAGTGGAACATTTCCAACGTCATAGAAAGTTCCGTTGGACAGCGCTGTTCTACAAGGTTTTTGTTGACAGTATAATCTTGGACCACACATTTACAACCACTTTTCAGGGTCATAAATCAACACCACTTTCTGTCTGAGTGCTAGTAAAAGGGTTGTTCAGAAGCACTTAAGGTCCTCTGCTAAACCTGGAAAACAGGGAAAAAAGAAATGGAAGAAGAGGAAAAGTTGATTACAAAAGGGTAAAAAAGTTTGCAGATAGTGGAGATTGGAGATAGTGCACCAGATGTCCATGTTCACAGCCAGTGGTGCCCTGGCCTTTAGCTGCTTTTTAATGCTTGGGGCAAAAGTCGTAGATACTTGCTGTACCATTAACTAGTCATATAACTTTGGACAAGTGTTTTAATCTCTCTGTGCTTATCTTTCCCACTTATAAAATAGAGTTAGCGATTCCTGCGGTATTCTTATTTATGTTTGTTTTTATTAACTTGTAAAGCTGTTGCGCTTCAGACAGCTTTAAAAACATTCTTAATTATTTTCATTTGATAAGGGAGGAAATCATGAATGGGCAGTGGCAGAGAGAAATGACGGGTTCTTGCTTGACAGGTAGTAAGCAAAGTGTAAAAAGAATTCAGTGGAAGTCAGGTACAAACTACAGAGATATTCTAGTAGTGTCCTTATGCGTGTCCTTACCTTAATACACACTCGAATAAAGGCATGAGGACAATAGTACATGGTAGTCAGGTAATTGGGGAAAGTTGGTTTGGGAGTAGTGTGTGTTTTAATAAAGCAGTTTAATTACTTTAGGAAGTGGATGTCTGAGTAACACATGACCCGTAAGACTTTTAAAAATGTCATCATTGGAAAAGAAAAATCCTTTGTTTGGTTTTCATGTTCTTAGCCTGACTCCTCTGGAGAAAGCACTGTACTCTTGAATTAGGCACATAGCCATTTTTATAACCAGCTTTTTTTCCTCCAGAGGACAGGAGAAAGTTTAACATTAGATAATAAGTTGCAGTTTTACAGAAAGTACAATCTAGATACCAATTCATCACATTTTTCAATAAAGCCTCTTCAGCTATCTAATGAAGGTGGCCTCTTAAGAATGCCACTTTGGCATCTCTTGAACCTTTATATGTTAATGGCTGGCATTTAGGCCTGTGCCTTCTGCCACCATTGTAGGATTTCTGAAAGGGCCTTGGTCTTTTAGGATCTGCTTTCTCTCCACAAGCAGCAGTGAACTGCACCCTTATTAAGTCAGCAGACAGTTTGCTTTGGAAATACTTAAGCCTTCCAAGTAACCATTCAGGCAGCTGAATTGGGACCAGTCTGTAAGAATTCAGGTGTTGCCTATTTTTCCCCCCAGTATGTAAACAAGCATTAAATTCAAGTACTGTTGTGTGTCAGCTACATCCCTAGCCCTCTGGATCCTGGCATGTGGTAGGAGTTCAGCAATTAGGACCCCACGTTGCTCACCTCAACATTTTAATATTCATTTCTGTTCCAAATTTCAGAAGAAAACACTTTCATTGGGCTAGTTTTATTGTAAATATCAGCAGTGGATTTCAGTAACTTTTGAAGATCTCAGGAAATCTTTTAAGTTTTTGTCCTTTCCAAGTGTGGGAGAGTGGTAGAATTTAATTTTCTGTTTTCTTTACCCTGGTTCCTTAAGTTAATAGAGAAGCACAGCATGTTTCAATTATAACAGCTTCAGGGAATTTAAATTAAAAGCATAGTTACAATCTTTAGGAAGATTGTGTGAGGAAAAAAACTTCTCATTTGTATTACATATCTTTTAGTTCTAGGTAAAAAGAATTTTACCCAAGTGTTTTTGAGTTACTATGAAAGGTAGATTTTGCCACAGATATTTACAAACCTAGAAGTTCCACTCTCTAAATAAAGCTGGGATAAAGATTGGACGTAGTAACAGAAACATCAAGGGGAAAAAAAATCACTGGGTTTTGTTTGTTTCTTTAAAAATGCACCCAGAATCTATAAAAGCAAAGAGAAAGTTAAACCGAAGCTTTTTCCTTAAAAATGTACTTCTGAGTCTCTGGATTGGCTGCATTTTAGATTGGCATGGTTACTCTGACTTCAGAGTTGCAGCACAGTTTGTCACACAGATTAACGTCGCCATACATGGTTGAAAAAACAAGTGATTTGTAATCATACAGTTTAAATTATGGTGAACTCTACATTTATGATATAACTTGGGGCAAAAATCTGTGTTTCTTTTCTATGCATAGTTAGCATGTGGCCCTTAACTCTAAGAATTAGAATGAGAGTTTTTAAGTTTCTGAAAACAATGGGATGGCTGAATGCTGCTTTCAGAGAAAGCAGCATACCATTTGGTATCTGTTCACTTGTGTCAGTGGTGAGGTGGGTGCTGCCTCCTTGCTAGCAGCTGGAAATAAAAAACCTGAGCTCCTTTGTTTCTGCTAAAGGGGTTTTGGGGTTTTTTTAATCCTCACTGAAATCATGTTTATTGATTTTATAGAGGGGAAGGGAGGGAGAGAGCAGGGGAGAGAAACATCCATCAGTTGCCTCTTGCATGTGCCCCAACAGGGGACAGAACCCACAACCCAGACATGTGCCCTGACCAGAATCAAACCCAGGACATTTCGGTTTATGGGTTGACACTCCAACCAACGGAGCCACGTACCAGCAAGGACTAAAGAAAGGGTTTTAAGTTAGAGGCAGTAACTACCGGAAACTGGGGTGGTAGGAATCTTAGACATTGGGCAGAAGTGAGTTTGACTAAAGTGGTATTACTGCACTAACCCGCTCCCCTCTCAGGGTCAGTGCATGGCGCTGTTCTGGCTGCCGTCCTGAATCGGGCTGTTTCCAACAGGATGGTGGATGGAGCACGAGGCCTCCTATCGCATAACTGCATCCAGAACAAGGTCTGTCAAAGAGAGAGCAACTTGCGGAGGGGGGATTTGTTCCGAGTAGCCCTTAAGAGTGATGCAAAGCCCCTGTTCCCTGTCTGTACCGGCTGTGTTTTGGCTACAATTTGAAAAACACTGGCTTGATCTCCAAAGTCATCGTACACAGTTTGGGACTAAATACTCCTTTTCTCATACTGCTTGTAAAGACCTTGGATGCTTTCATCAGTAAGGGTTCCCTGGGCTTGGTGGTACACAAACCCAGAGCAGACTTTGTTTCTTGTCTTAGGTGTTCCTAGTGCTGGTCATTCCCTGGATGTGTCTTGTTTGTATGGGTACCCAGAGGGCTTTAGACAAATGCTGTATTTTTCTAACAATTAGATAATCCCATATAAAGAATTGTAAACTAGATGGTAGGATGAAATGCTAATCATTTCATTACATGGGAATACACTGTCCCTAAGAAACCAGTATTATTTCAAGATCTAATGTTTGCTTGAGAAACCTTGGTCGGGTAGTTTTCTTTTCCATAGTAGGCATAGAGACACCCTTGCTGGAAAATTGGGGATGAGGCTGAAATCTAGAGGGCTTTATAACTTCTAGATGTACTGAAGATGAAGCATATGATGAGCCTGGTATGATTTGTGTGCCCAACATAGTCTTCTGTGACACCTGCAATAATGACTGGAAGAAACAAGATGGACAGAAGTTTGCTGTGTTTTTTAAGCTGCGGTAAATGCTCAGGCCTAATGTGGCCCTGAGTAAATCAGGGAAACGTTGGTAAGACACTTTCCAAATGTAATGTAACTGATGTTTTTTGTTGGGTATTTGATTTGGAAGAATTGGCAGGTTTTAAACTATTAAAAATCTGTCTCGTAAACACTGCCCCCCCCAAAAAAAAAAAAATCTCGCAGTTTTAGCAGTGAAACCTGGAAACTCAATTTCTGTGTTGACATGGGGGAGTTGTGGAAGTTGTGGAGACAAGTAGGAGGGAATCCATTCTACCTGGTGTAAGTAGAAAGTATTACTGGTCTATGAAGAGTCAAACTTCCTAACTCTTATCTGTATTAAAACTTCAACTTCTTTTAGAGAGGATTGCTGAAATAGGGTCTCAGGAGTGTGTGTATGTGTATTATGCCAGCTAGTTTACTTTTATTTGGGGGAGGATAAAGAATGCCAATGAGTTATAATAAATCTTATATCTATTTCCTCAAGGCAAACGAATGCACGTGCAATTGTCCACCAGCCGCCTTCGGACTGCCCCTGGGATGGGAGACCAGAGCGGCTGCTATCGGTGTGGGAAAGAGGGACACTGGTCCAAAGAGTGCCCAGTAGATCGTACGGGTCGCGTGGCAGACTTTACTGAGCAGTATAATGAACAGTATGGAGCAGTGCGCACGCCTTACACCGTGGGCTATGGGGAATCCGTGTATTACAACGATGCATATGGAGCACTGGACTACTATAAGCGTTACCGGGTCCGCTCATATGAGGCAGTGGCAGCAGCAGCAGCAGCTTCCGCGTACAACTACGCAGAGCAGAACATGTCCCATTTGCCTCAAGTCCAGAATACAGCTGTTAACAGTCACCTCAACTCCACTTCTGTTGATCCCTACGACAGACACCTGTTGCCGAACTCAGGTCCTATGGCTGCTGCCAACACTTCCTCCTATTATGGAAGGGACAGGAGCCCCCTTCGACGTGCTGCACCTGTGCTCCCCACAGTTGGAGAGGGCTACGGTTATGGGCCAGAGAGTGAGCTGTCTCAGGCTTCAGCAGCTGCACGGAATTCTCTATATGACATGGCCCGGTATGAACGGGAGCAGTACGTGGACCGAGCGCGGTACTCAGCCTTTTAAAAACTGGAGGTGAGAGTGGGGTGAGTGCAGTTAAGAGACTCCATTTAGTTTCCTTAAAAGAGACCCATGCTGCATAGGAGAAGCTAAAGCCACCTGTTTGCTGTCAGGGCAGTAGTACCCAAGAGATAAAAATTACATGTTAGTCTTAAATATTTCTGCACCTTAAGTCAGGTTTCTTTTGGCCTTTTGAGGTTTTAGTGTGACGCCATCTTTTTCCTTCTCAGAGAATAAACTCCTTTTGTTAGGTAGTGAGATTACTGTTCTTTAATCGAGTGTAAGCAGATCTGGGTTACAGAAACATAGTTAAGAGAACTAACATTTGTTGAGTGCCCTCTGTGTGTATTATTTAATCTACACAATAAGCCTTTAAGATATGTTCTCTTTTTACAGAGAAGGGAATTAAACCTCAGAGAGGTTAAGTACTTTGCCTGAAGTCATCTGGTAATTGAGAAATAGAGCCAGAATTCAAAGTCAGGTCCTAAACTCATTCTCTTTCCACCAAAGTCACTGTGGAACTTGAAGATGAAGAGTACAGGTTCAGGAGTTAATGAACATTAGGGTGAGAACTTTAACTATAACTTTAGACTTCCAATTGGCTAATAAAACTACTTCTTTATAAGATGCTTGAAAACAATGTTTTGATGATACTATCCCATGAAGTCCTTTCCTAATTAGTAATCCGGAGCATCCTGTTCTACATGGGCACTTAAGCCATGTATAGCCAATGACACTGTTGTGTAGAGCCTGATGCGTCCCATTTTTTCCAGCAGTCTTTGTTTTTTTGTTTGAAAGGAACTAGATAAACCAGGTAATTTTTTGATTTGTATAAAATCCCATTGGTGGTGACCTTGGAAATTTAATTTTTCCTACATCAGAAAATGTATACCAAAGATGTTAGAATGACAAGAATAACAGAGTATCTAGAGATTGATAAATTTCTTCATCCAACTGGACATGGTATGACAGCTTTCTATTATTGTGGTTTTCCTTGTACCTTGAAATTGAGAATCACTTGAATGGGAGGGAGGGAGGTAGTAGCAAGGTTTAGCTTAGTTACCACTGAGTTTCCAGGGTTCCTTTGGTATATGTTTAGAAGAAAACAAAGCAATAGGAATTTGCCCTTTTCATAGAAGCAAATAAGGCATGAACTTGTGGCAGAAGATATCCTGTATGGCCATAATAAGACTTGGATTTCCTGAGACCATTGTGTAGCAGCATATGTCCATGTGCATGAGTGGATAACCTTACTGCTTGTGTAGTTTGCCACTGATTTTTATTTTTAAAGCAGCTGAATCTGCCATGAAGTGGGATATGCCTCTAAAGTAAGGTGGGATCATCCATCAGATATCTTCTGTTTCTCTTAAATATGTTTCAAAGTTAAATATTAAATTAGTATATGTCATCTTTAAAGGGTATTGCATAGGTATTTTAAAGTGACTTTTGACTGCAAGCCGTGGTTGTTCAGCTAACCTCTTTTTAGTGATGACTTTTAAAGAAACTTACCTTCCAGGTGTGAACCTCAAACAGACTGAATAACCCTGAGTTGGTTGCAGTCCCAGGAGCCTGATGTTAATGAGGCTGCCAAGATGAAATACTCCAGAACTGTTGGGGAATCCAAATTCGGGTCTCACCCTAGCAGAACTGATTCAAGAACATCACAACTTTTGAACTCAGTTGCACAGATCAAGACCAAGATTTGGCCCTTTGTCTGTAATAAGTAGAGGAGCTTGGTATGAGTTAACTTGTTCCCCCCGCCCCCAGCCATTGGTGTCTGGAGCTTCCGTCATCAGTGAAAGAACTAGAGAATGTTAGGATTTCTTCTCATGATTTGGTAAGGGAGATGTGGTCAGTTAGGGGGACTACTAGAATTATGGCTCCAAATCTGACTCTAACGTGTGGGTATATTGGAGGGTAAATGAACATTCCTTGATACCCCATATGATTTATTTTTGAAAACTTGTTTACTGTGAAAGATTAAAACGAAATAAATTTAGAATAAATAGTGTAGTTGCCATATTTGAGATCTTGGAATCTTCTACTTTTTCTGGACCCAGAAGTTCAATTATGGTTCTTGACAATATCTGTATGCCCTTTGGTATAGTGACAGTAGCCTTGTATCACAGAGGTTGTCTTGCTTCAAAGATGGATAAAAAATAATGTGTAATCATCACCAACACAGCAGTCTTCCACATAGATTGCTTCTTGTTCTATTATAGCTATTAAGTAGAGCCCTACAAGTATAGTCATAATGGACTCCTGGGTAATACTACATGGGATATGTTTCATCCAGTCTGACATGGCTTTGTTTTGTTCTTTCTTTTCCCTCTGGAATACAGGACAGGACCAGGGCCCTTGCACTCGGAGCCAAGCTGCTCTCCAGGCATTGTGTAAGCCTCTTGTGTTGTGCTCTCTTTCAGGTAGGATAATTGTGGACTGAACCCTCGGGCTGCGGTCATATATGAGAACTTGCTCCGCGCGGTCCCCTTTGCCGGGATGTTTCCATTGCTTCATGTTTCAGTAAACAAAGGAGTTTGTGACCAACTATGTTTTCTTTCTTAATTTAATGCTTCTAAGTTGACTTTTCTTTCCTCCTGATACGAATCTCTGTAGCCTTTCACTCTCTTCCTTATATTCTCAGCCTCTGAGCAGCCCTAGGTAAGGATTATGCTGGCATCCCCTTTTTCCTGTACAGTGGAACCCCTCTTATCTTGCTTTCCTTAGGAGTTGAACCCTTCTCCCTACCTGCAACATCTCCTTACCCTTTAAAATTACCATGTAGTGGCAAGCAACCTTTTACTCTTCTCTGTTAGCTCTGGACTCTAACATTGAAGCTAATCCTGTGAAATTGCTAGGACCACTGGGGTGGGGAAGGGTGTTTTGTTTATTTTGTTTTTTTGTCTGACCTGTGATCGTGGTACAGCGTTAGCTGAAATTTAGTCTTGTTTTACTCCACTCCCACTTTTTTTAAAAAATATTTTGACAAATAAACGTTTCTAACAAGTATGTTTTTGTGTTTGTGTGACTGACTTACAACCAGTGTCTTTTGGTTCTTTCTCAGTTGTGCTCAAACTATAAAATTCAAATGAATTGATATCTGAAATTTAGATGTAGAAGGAAGGATTTAGTGAGGTAAGTGACATGGCCTCAGCAAAGGGTGAAGTTAGCTAGCATCTTGAGACACTGGTAAATAAGCTCCTTTCTAAGTAACCAGAGCTGTGCTTTCCAGCGATAGAAGCAAGCCCCACAGAGAGAACCTTGCATTAGGAAAAGGACGAGCCGGAGTATCACCAACGACCTATTCGGTTGACTCCATTCAACTTCATAGTACGTTTAAGAGTTCTTTTCCCACGGTGTTAATATTCTGCTAGGATCAGACTTTGGCTAAAATAAAAAGATAGTTATGACAGATCAAAAGAAGAGAAACCTAATATTTTGAGCAGAAAAGCAAGAAGGGTATTAATGACTGGCAGTGACAAAATTCTGCAAGGAAATGTGTCCTGTAGAATTTTTTAGATTTCTAGAAATGTCCATTTCTACCATTACCATTTACTTTATTACCATTACTTATGTCCTCATAAACAGGTTTAATGATGGACTCAACCCTACTTAAGCTTTTTATTTTATCTTATATGAAAATGTTGGCATGTAAATTCTGATTACCTATGAATATAATTAAGTAGTATTTTCCCCACATATTTTATACTTAAAATAATCCTGACATAGGTGAAGCAAAATATTTCCCTGCTTTCGGAGGGGTAAGATACAACAATCTAGAGAGGTTAACCTGTCAGTACATACACCCCAACTGGTGGTGAAGTACACAAGGCTGTTTCAGGTTCAGCGCTCCCCAAGGAGGCATAGGGCTGTCCCTAATTTTACAAAAAGGGAGAATAAAGCAAAGATACTGGGATTTCCTCGTGATTGATCTGCAAAATATCAGGCAGAGCAAAGAAATTAATATATACAGGTTTCACTGGCCTCACCAAAATCTCCAGCTGTCCCACGCTAACACAGCAGTTGAATACCTTGATTTCTGTCAGGGTAAACAAGGGGAAAAAGTTGGATTCTGCACAACAGTTCTGCATCAGCACGGTCCAGTAAAACTTTGGGTAATGTTGGCAGTGTTCTGTATCTGTCCTGTCCAATTTGTAGCTACTAAGTACTTAGTTTAAAACGTGGCTAGCGAAGCAAGAAAACAATTTATCTTATAATTAGCCACATGTGGCTGGCTGCTGGGTACTGTATTGGACAGCACAGTTTACAAAGTAAAGTTTCTTATATGAGGGGGAAAAGCCTTGCAGAATCATCAAATATTTTTCCCTTAGAAAATCTTTTCTGCCCTGACCAGTGTGGCTTGTTTGTGCATCATCCTGCAAAGTGAAAAACTGCCAGTTCAATTCCCAGTCAGGGTACATGCCTAGGTTGCAGGTTCAGTCCCCCATCAGGGTACAGGTGGGAGGCAACTGATTAATGTGTCTCTCTTACATGGATGTCTCTCTCCCTTGGTCCCTCCGTTCCTCCCTTCCCCCCTCTAAAAATAAATAAAACCTTTTTTTTTTAATCTTTTCATTCCCCACAATAGGTAACACTAGGAAAGGTGGTTTTCATCCAAGGTAAAAAGCCTGCTGAATAGGAACAACAGTTATTTCTAAACTTCAGTTCTTGCATGAAAAATTGCATGTTGTGTATACAAAATCATCGTATTTTGTGAAGGCCAAATTTCTCATTATAGATCATTTCAGTCCCTTGAGGCCTCTCATACTGAAAGTTCCTGAGTTCATTTGAATTTCTACTGAGACACGATTTGGGTGATAAATTTCTAGTAGAGAAGCAAACCTTAATTACATCTGTGAAAACTGCTATGGAGGAACATGTACAGGGTGCTGTGAAAATAGTGACCATCTGCAGGAAGGCAGAAGAGAGCTGTCATTCCCTCTTCAGTCCTTCAAAGATCCCAGCCTCCCCATCCTTCTGTTTCTTGCCCAACTGTGGGGCCAAGAGACAAACCCACTCAAGCTCTGCATTTTAAGATGGCCACGTCTCAAAGGGTCCTCCTAGGTTATCAAACAGTTCTACCATCTCTTCCTTTTTAAGATTTTATTTTTTGGAGAGGGAGAGAAACATCAATGTGTGGTTGCCTCTCGAGCGCCTCCTACTGGAGACCTGGCCCACAACTCAGGCATGTGCCCTGACTGGGAATTGAACCAGCAAACTTGATTAGCAGGCCAGTACTAAGCCACTAAGCCACACCATCCAGGTGGCTTTTCATTTTAAAGACTTTACTTACTTTTTAGAGAGGCGGGGGGAAGGAGGAAGAGGGAGAGAAATCTCAATGTGCATGGGGATACACTGATCCATTGCCTCTCATGCCCCCAACTGAGGACCTGGCCCATAATCCAGGCATGTGTCTTAGCTGAGAATCCAACCAGTAACCTTTAGGTTTGCAAGCTGGTGCTCAATCCAGAGCCACACTAGCCAGGGTGGCTTTTTATTTTAAATACAATGGGACGTTGCTGAAAGGTTCTAAGTTAACGGGTGATGATATGATTTATAGTTATCAATAACATCCCAGCTACTGATTGGAGAGTAAATTGAAGAGAAGGGGGAAAAAGAAGTTAATAAGATGCCAGGAGGCAGCTACTATAGTAGTCCCGTGGGATGATTGTATGGTCTTGATTATGTGACAAAGACATGAACAGAAGTGGCAACATTTGATGTAATACATGGCTAAGGATGAGGGGGAATGCACATTACCAGGAGCCTTGCCGGAGCAGCTACATAGGTGGTAATAGCATCTAAACAAATGGAGACAATTGGAGGAGGAATTATTTTGGAGTACGGAGACTCAGGATTTCTATTTCAGACATACCAGGTTTGATGTATTAAGTCAAAGAAAGAGCTCACAAGTACAGCAGGTCCTCAATGTTCTTTTGTGTAACATTGAAGAGAATGCTGTAAAAACTTTTGTTTAATGTCAAGGTAAAAAGAAACGTTAAATTAACTATCATTTTGAATAGTGTATTTTATTTAATTCAGTATACCCAAAACATTTAATATATAACAATCATTTAAAAATGAGTGTTTAACATTCTTTTTCATACATTTTTGAAATGCAATGGGTATTTTATACTCATAGCACTATATGTGGCTATGGCCATCATTGGTTGGCACTGTGATGGCCAACCAATAGCCATCATACGGTTCAGATGGTATACAAAGCCTAGGTGAAATCACCTAATAGGGTTTCAACCTTGGCACTACTGATATTTGGGACTAGACAATTCTTTGTCAGGGCAGGGAGCATCTGTCCTGTAGAAGTTCAGCAGCATCACTGACCTAGGAATGATAGGTCCTAGGGAAATGAAGGGGTCGGGTAATTTCATGTGAAATCTCCGGAGGTCCAGTTTCTAGCACATGAAAAACCCCAAGCAATGTCTGTAACGGCAACATCAAGACATCTTCCCCCATTGTTACTGCTTATATAATCAAGTTTTTCTCTCCTCTTCTGACCTTTTCCTTTTGACAACTAGTAGCGTTTACTGATGACTACTGCCCCCAAGAAAATTCTATATACCTGTTTGGAGAGATGGGGTGTTCTCCAAATTAGAAGGAACCATGGATGCAGATTTAAGTATCAGGTTTTCATGGCCTCTTGGCCAGACAAAGCTTGTTTAAGCATAAAGGAGAAAACTTGGAGCTAGAGACACACAATTGGAAATCTCCATAATCTAGACAATAGGTAAAGCTGAGGGAATTAGTGATGCCACCTAACAGAGAAGCATGGAGAAGAGAAGCAAGAGATCATCTCATTTTTATTGCTGTGAAAACTTGTCAACTTTTTTTTCACCTTGAAACCCCAAATCTGTTGTTGAAGTACCTAGAGGAATAGCTGGTACAAATGCTAAGGAAGGAACAGCCTGACGTGTATTCAATAGATCTACAAAAAGCCCACCCAGTATAGTGTGGCTGAAGCTGAGTGAGCAAAGGAATGTACAATAAAATCGGAGAGCTAAGAGGAGCTCTGTGAAAGGGGGCAGACAATGAAGGGCTTTAAAGGCTTGTCTGGGGACCTTGATTTTATTCTGAATGATACCCTGGCTGATGTGGCTCAGTGGATTGAGTGCCAGCCTGCAAACCAAAAGCGTAGCCCAATTCTGAATGAAATGCCTGGGGGTGAGGGGTAGCTGTGACATTATCTGCCAGTATGGCCCAGTTGATTGGAGCATTGTCCTGTACACCAAAAAACACGGGTTTGATCCCTGATCAGGACACATACTTAGGTTGCAGGTTCAATCCCCAGTTAGGGGAGCTTATGAGAGGCAACCAAGCAGTATTTCTCTTGTCACATGGATGTTTCTCTTCCCTCTTCCTCTCTTTCTAAAAGCAATGAAAAGCCCTACCTAGTGTGGCTCAGTGCATTGAGCACCAGCCTGAGGACTGAAAATTCACTGGTTCAATTCCCAGTCACGGCATGTGCCCAGGTTGTGGGCCAGGTTCCCAGCTGGGGGTGTGTAAGAGGCAACCCATCTGTTTCTCTCCCTCTTTTTCTCCTTCCTTTCTCCACTCTCTAGAAAAATAAAATCTTTTTAAAAACTAAATAAAAGCAATGAGGCCTTGACTGGTGTGGCTCAGTGGATTGAGCACCGGCCTGTGAACCAAAGGGTTGCCAGTTCAATTCCCAGCTGGGGCACATGCCTGGGTTGCAGGCCAGGTCCCCAGTTGGGGGTACACAAGAGGCAACCACACAGTGATGTTTCTCTCCCTCTTTCTCCCTCCCTTCCCCTCTAAAAATAAATAAATAAAATCTTTAAAAAAAAGTAATGTCAAGTGAAGATTAGAAAAGAAAAAATTAAAGTATCACTCTGGCTTCTATATTGTGAATAAATGGAAAACAATGTAGACACAGGGAGATAATTAGGAAAGAACTTAGGAAATCCAGGTGAGAGATGATGGTGGCTCTGACTTAGGGTGCTGACAGTCACAGAGACTATAAGACTTGTTAACGTACTGAATGTGGGTATGTATACCCTCCAAGTTTTAGGCCAGAGTAACTGAAGGTGGGGGTGGGGGCACCAGAAGTTGTTTTATACAAGTTGTGTTTGAAATATCAGATGCCCAAGCAATACTGTCAAATGTCAAATGGTAGTAGGATATGAATCTAGAGTTTGGGAGAAAGACGTGGAGATATAAATTGCGAATTTTTGTATATGGAACAGCATTTAAATTCACAGAATCACCAAAGACCAAGACCTGAACTCCAGAGCCTCTGAAATCAAAAGGTCAGAAAGGAAAAGGAAACAACAGAGGAAACTGAGAAAGTAGGAAAACTAAGTGTTTTCCTAGAAGTCAAATGAATTAAGTGTTAAGGAACAGTGTAATCAACAATGTCAAAATACTAGTAAGATATAAATAGGTAGATGAAGACTAAGAATTGACCAGAGGCTGAGGAGATTAACTGCAAAGCAGCACAAAGGCTTATTGGGGTGGCAAAAATGTTCTGATTGTGGTTGTACTCTTAAAAATGGTGCGATTTATTGTATTAAAAAAAAATACTCCAATGAAGCCACTGTTGGAGACAGTGCATCACATAGTAGTACTACTCATCTGCTTAAAAACAATGCAGGACTATTTCACTCAGTAAAGACCCTTGATGACCACTGAACTATTCATTTAACTATCCGACCTCCTCTCTTAATCCTCTCTCCCTGTCACTCCACTCTTGTCCTTGGTCTCCTTGATATTAGAACAGGTCAGCTACAATCTGGAATCTTAGGGCCCTTGCTGGAGCAGCTCATTTGGCTGGGTGTTGTCCCGCACACTGAAAGGTTGCTGGTTCAATTCCCAGTCCGGGCACATACAGAAGGCAGCCAACAATCAATGTTTCTCTCACACATCAACATTTCTCTCCCTTTTCCCTCCCTTCCCCTCTCTCTAAAATCAAAAATAAAATTAAGAAAAAAAGTACTCTATTTGGCTTTCATCTCATTCAAGTCTGCTCAAATGTCAATTTCTCAATGAGGCTTTGGCACCCTATTACAGTAATCTGCACACCCATACATTGTTCTAGCTCTCCCAATCCTTACTCAACTCTATCTTTAATACAAACTTATCTCCTTACAATTTACTTATTTACCATGTCCTAGTCTGTCTTGGGCTGGAATTTAAATTTTAGATGGTGGCACTTCCATCAGTTTGGATCACGAGGATAACACACAGGAGAAACCACCACAATATAAAGGGTGTATTATTTCACAACATGAAATCACTAGCAACATTCCTCTGGAATGGCATGGGGAAGAGCATGATTAAAGAGGACAGGTTGGCTAGAAAATGGTAGGTGATAAGTGGAGATACAAACCACAGAAAAATTTCTTTTGAGTTTTGCTACAAAAAGGAATAAAGAAATGAAGTGGTCATAACTGGCAGCGAAAATTGAGCCAAAAACTTTTAATGAAAAGAACAGAATGTTTCCAATGCTAATATTGATCCAGTAGAGAGGAAAAATGGATGACGTGAGGGGAAGAACTGCAGGAGTGAAGATGGGCCCTAATGTGTACGTAGAGCAACTGGCCTCACATAAATGCAGTTACCAAGACAACAGGATCTGGGTGCAGACACTGGAAGATGAGTGATGAGAATGTTTAATTTTTCTTCTGATCGCTTGTTTTGTCAGTGAAGTATGAAGCAGGTCATTAGCTGAGTAAACACGAGGGAAGAGGAATGGACCAGGGATCTGTTCTGGCTGCTTGGCAGAATTACGGGTCTACACAGCATGTGATCATTTATTTAAAGTAAGACTAGTTACTGAGATTACTTTTCTCCAGTCACCTTCAACCTCACCCTGCAGGTGGATGAATAGGAAAATTGATTTAATCTGGGTTATGGCTTAGCCAAGCAAGCATGATGAAGCTGGGGGACTGGGCAGCCCCAAGGTTTGCAAGGAAAATGAGAGTGTTAGGCAAAAGAATGAGAGTTATTGGCTATTTCAAATTGGGTAAGGAAGTGATAATATTAAGAAGGTAAATTACAACTGAAATTTGGATCAATGGAATGGATGTTCCAGTGAGATCAAAAGGGTTGGAATAGTAAAGAAATCTGGATCTGGAAAGACAGAAATGGCTGAGGTAAGGACAAGAAATAAATTTCAAGAAATTAAGAGCAAGGCCTGTCCTCAAAACAAAGCACTCTTCCACATCAACTGGTGTTTAAGAATGGCACACCACTGCTGTGACTTACTCATTCCCCCTTGATGAAGGGGAAAATCCTACCAGCCAGATTTCTTACCCTTCTGCCACCTTGAGAGAGATCCAACACTAAAACCTAAAGGAAGTTTATTGGAAGAAATTTAATGACCAACTTGATTTTTGATGATTGCCAGGTACTGTTTATATTTCATTCCTTATTTTGGTAAAGCAAAACCAGTATGTTCCTAATATGACTTTTCCTAAATCCAAAGTTGTACGAACTATGTAAGAAATTAGTCTCTGATGACCAACTGAACCAACCGATAGGAATGTTGGTCTATACACAAGCCAAAAATTTGGGCAGTGGGGGCGGGGGGCTGTTTTTGCTTGCAGCAAGAGAATGTACCAGGATTGGATGTCAAGAGTGGGTAGAAAAAAACATGGCTTTGGACACCAAGAAATTAAGACATGTGCTAATATATAACCTATACCTTGACCTACAAGCATTACAGAAAGCCAGTTCAGCAAGTCTTCCACCCATCAGGAAACCTGGGGGACAATATATCCACTTAGGCCAACATAATGGCCCCATAACTTGGTCCAAGTCTAAAGTTACAGCTTGCAACAAGATAACTTACATTTTTTAACAGGCTACCAATGGTCTTGAAGCCTACTTCAAGAAAAAGTCCATGGGACCTGAGTGAAGACCATGGGACTCCTAATAGAACAAACATAAGAACGGGCCAAAATGGCAATGCACCAGGTAGAACTGGAGCAGAATTACTGCAAATCAGGTAAGACGAGGTCTTTCACCAAATAGGAGGAGATCCTAAAAATTGCATATAAGCTTTGTCTTAAGATGGTCAATGAGGGTCATTTGCCAAAGAAAATTTTTTTTCAAAAAGTCAGGAGTTAAAACTTACATTATCTACCCCCAAACTGGTCTGTATGCTGTCCGCCAGAGATGAAAATAGTGTTATCAGAGAAGAAATAAGTGAGGAGAAAAATGTCATTCTCATCCATCCTAACAGAGACAGAGGTGGGTCCCTGTAGCCCTGGGCATTGTCACAACTCTATTGGTGGGCTTCTTCAGCAGATTCTGCATGTTGAATCTTACAGATTGAATCCCTGGAGGACAGGCATGCCAAATCACAACGATCTGATTAACCCACTGCATAAAGCGTTAAGTGCTTTATTTATACTACTCTAGGCACACATTCACAACCGGGGTTGACTTTGACCCCCCCCAGGCCAACCCCTGGAGACTATGATTTAATTAGTCTAAGGCAGTGGTCCCACTTGGAAAAGTTTGTTAGAGTAAGTAGAAGCTGTCTATGTCCTGCTGATTCCAGTCTTTCATCAAGAGAACACTAACATTTCTTACCAACAGAAAAGTATGTATTTTTTTAATATTTTATTTATCTTTAGAGGAGAAGGGAAGGAGAGAGGGAGAGAAACATCAATGTATGGTTGCCTCTCATGAGTCCCCTGCTGGGAACTGGCCTGAAACCCAGGCATGTGCCCTGACTGGGAATCGAACCGCGATTGTTTGATTCACAGGCCCGTGCTCAATCCACTGAGCTACACCAGCCAGGGCAGGAGGTATGTATTTTCATCCCTTTACTCTCATAGTAATTTGATTTTGATCCCCAACTGTTTTAGAGTGACCATCTAAAACATAAAGCTAAATCTACCTCACACTTTATATTTATTTTCAAATACATTAGTTTTAAACTTAAAAAATAAAAAATAAAAACATATCCCTGACTGGTGTACATCGGTGGATTGAGCGCAGGCCTGCAAAGCAAAGAATCCCCAGTTCAATTCTCAGCCAGGGCACATGCCTGGGTTGCAGGCCAGGTCCCCAGTGAGGCGGCACACAAGAGGCAGCCACACATTAATGCTTCTCTCCCTCTTTCTCCTTCCCTTCCCCTCTCTCTGAAAATAATAAAACCTAAAAAAATAAATAAAACCATAGAAGTACCAGAAAAAAAGAATTTCCTTATGTTCTTCAAGTGCAGAAAACCCAAGTATAATGCAAAATCCCTACGTCCTAAAAAGACTGGAAATTCAACTACCATACATTTTGTTTTCCTGTATAGCAAAAGCATCATGAAATAAAAATGACAAACTGGAAAAAAAAAAAACACTAGCAACTCATATCACAAAGAGCTAGTTTTTAAAATTTATACACTGCTTCCACAAATTAATGAAACACTGCATTTTTTTAAAAGGTAAGGACTGCCCTGCCTGGTGTGGCTCAGTGGATTGATCACTGGCCTGCGAACCAAAAGGTTGTTGGTTTGATTCCCTGTCAAGGCACATGCCACGGTTGTGGGCCAGGTGCTCGGTTGGGGGCATGTGAATGGCAACTGACTGATGTTTCTCTCCCTTTCTCCCTCCTTTCCCCTCTTCTCTGAAAATAAAATCTTTAAAAAATTTTTTAAATTAAAAAGCTAAGGACTAAGGATATCAAAAGACAGAAAGGAAATACAAATGGCTCTTTACCATATAAAGATGATCTCCAATGGGAAAATGAGGACATCTGTAATAGTGTCAACAATAAAAGTTTTAAAAAAATGATCCACCTCACTCATAAAAACAGATAAGCTTAACTATATATAAGATACCATTTTACCCTATTGGGCTGGAAAAGCTCAACAGATGCGTTGATGAGGGTCTAGGGGAACACTTTCATACCTTGCTGGTGGAAAAATAAAGACAAGTAATTTTTTAGGACAATCTGACATGTAGCAAAATGTAAAATGCCATTCCATCTCTGCAACTACCATTTACACAAATACTTACACTCATGCAAAGTAACCACATTTCATCTAATCCAAAAGGCCATTAACTTTTAAGGTATATCATTGATTTTAATATATATCAATTCACGTACCACTAAAATCAAAACACTGCCAATTAAACTATATATAGCAATACATTTAATTTTGAGATATTAAAAAACACAGGCAGCCCTGGGCCAGTGTGACTCAGTTGGTTGAAGTGTTGTCCCATAAGCCACAAAGTTCAATTCCCAGTCAGGGCACATGCCTAGGTTGCAGGTTTGGTCCCTGGTCAGGGTGCATGCAAAAGGCAACTGATCAATTCCCCCTCCCTTCCCCTAAAATTAACATGTTCTCAGGTGAGGAAAAAATTTAAAAAGGGGGCAAAATATAAGGATTACATAATCAATTTCATCCCATAATTCTTTCCTTAAGGCAAATATTCAAAATCTGGTTCCCTACCTTTCTGGACCTTCTGTTTTATAGATGTGACATATCCAAATTCTACAGGAAACTTTTGGGGGTCATCCTAGCTGCCAAGATGCTTCTCTGACTTTCCAAGAAAAACTTTAATTGTTTAATACTAAAGTCTGCTCTTCAAACCATTTCGAGTCTACAAATAAATCATAGTATCCTACTCTAGCTCAAGCCAGTAGGTAAAAAGTATCTTTGTTCCCCTTGCAATAGCCTGGATGAAATAGATCAAACTGGAAGTTTAAAAAATTTTGTTTTTAAAGGAGAAAGGGAGGAAGAGAGAGAGAAATATTAATGTGTGGTTGCCTCTTGTGCACCCGCTACTGGGTACCTGGCCCTCAACTCAGGCATGTGCCCTGACTGAGAATTGAACCAGCAACTCTGGTTCACAGGCTGGCACTCAATTCACTGAGCCACACCAGCCAGGGCTGGAGGTTCTATACTAAGCAAGCACCGATCTCTCAAACCTGCTTTCAATATTCCTTACATAGTGAAATTGATAGAGGTAGCGTCTTGTTGCAAACAGCATGCTTGATGTAGATATTAAGGTAACCACCAGGCCCAGCCCTTACAGAGCTAGCCCTACGGAACAAAGAGCACTGTTTCCCTGTTGGCCTGAACAAGTCAGGCAAAACAAGAGCAGTCATTAAAAAAATTCAGCATTTTAGGTTTAGGTATCATTAGCTAAGCACTTCCTCCTCCTTTAGTTTATCATCTCTCTGCCTTTTATCTCAGGGGTGCTATTTTACCTGCCAATAAAATAAAAGTCCCTACTCTTGGTAGAAGATTCACATTTTGGTGAGATGCTGGAAAGTGTTAAGCCACCAGGTAAGGCTTACAACAGAAAAAAGAACTATTAGCATGACAAAACTTTCTATTTTTATCAAAATAATCCATGCAGACAATATGAAGCTTTCAAATTTCTTGCCCCATCCTCCCCAGAAGCAATGGTTTTTAGCTTTTCGTCTATTCCTTACCTTTGTGTCCAAGATGCTCATAATTCTTTTAGCACTTTTTAAAATTCTCTACTGACCTCTATTACAGAATGTGAGTTTTGCTCCTTAACATACCTCACTACTCACCCATCTGCACTTCCCCACTCTCCAAATGTAGTTAAATGACAATTATTTCATTATACTGTGGCCATGATTATGACAAGGTTGAGCCCCGTAATTGTTTTTGTTTACTCTTGAGTTTTTACCCATTTTCAATGTACTTATCACAGAAAATAACATACTTCTGTGAGGAATTCAACTCTGAATTCTTCAAATGAGCCAAAATTTCCCCCAAGTGTTCATATACAGGAATTTCTTAATTGTCTTGGAGACTTTCCCTTTTGGAACTCTACTGTCTCCTGCTTCAACTACTGTTTTCCAAGCCCTCAGTAGAAAAGTAGTTCTGGCAAAGGAATTCCCATTGCCATCATTCTGGGAATTCCATTTTCTGCAGCATGAGACCATGCGAAGAACTCTAGTACTAAGCAAACTTTCCTTCAGGAGTTTGCAACAGCACTTAATACCACAATGAATGCAAAGTCTACCTCACTACTCTATCCCCCTAGAGTCTAGTTTAATTCTGATGCATTAAACCACAGGTTAAGAAGCCTGGTTTAACTTAGCATTCACCCAAGTCAACTCAATTTTGAGGATGCCTAGACGACTTTTAAGTCAACATTAAGAGGTCTAACACCAAGCCAAACCCCAAATCATCCTGAAAACTACCCTCCTAAGACCTTTTACCCATCCAGAATCAGGCTGAGCTGGAGGCCATCACTACAGAAGTGTGATGATTCCCATTCCCACCTGAATTCCAGTGATACACCCATCTGTACACCCAAGGCCTAAACAGAAAGTTGCTGTGGAGACAAGGACAGGCAGCACGCCACGTTCATCTTTGCACTCTCCACATGGTAGGCAGCTAGTGAGCAGTACTTTGTTAAGTGCAAAGCTAGCCCTAAGGTGAATGTGAATCACATTTAATTCAAGAAAATGAACAATAGAAGGCTATGGGAAAATCAGTGTTTTAAATAAAGCAACACTCTGAAAAACTGTGTAGCTCCTGAGCTAAATGACAGATGACAATGTGACTTTGTCAATTACACAGAGCAGACCACATGGCCTCAACTCAGGTATATTTAACTGGACACTTAAAACAAAAATAATTTCAAAAACAATGTTGAAATATCAGCAAGTTAAATTCAATCATTTGAAATGATTCAATCATTTGAAAAGTTTTAGAATTCACTATTTTTCCACTGTTCTTAATAGGGTTTTTCCCTTAACAAGTAGTTTTTGGGGTTTTTTTTAAAGCTATAGTGGAAATACAGCATTAAACCAGCCCAGAGTCTGGCAATCATGAAAAACTGCCTAGGCTGCCTGTTAGTAAGACCATGCTCTCAAAGCAGAAAGAATGACTCCCTTAAAGTTTCGACCAGACAGAATGTTTCATAATGCAATTATATATTACTCCCATATTTAATCCCCCATCACCACCTCAGGAAGGTTTCACTGACTTTCCCATCTAAAAAATATTCTCTACTTTGTTTTGTCTCCCCTCTTAGAATATAAGCTTCAAGACTGTAAAACAGCTTGCAGAATATCACTCAAAATATTTGTTGAAATCGATGAAATTAGTCTTCATCTTTTAAAATTTGCTAATCCCACCTATCAGACCAAGAGGTATATCAATACGAGATTAGATTTGTGATGGTTCTTTTAAGAGAAAAAGGGACCAAAATAGACACAACCTCCAAGTGGTGGGAAACCAACCCAACGTAGCCTAGATGTTAGTCATAATCTCTGTTGTTGACTACTACTTACCCGGAGGAAGGAACTATTTCCAACCCTTGTCTTAATTATTTAACCTTTCACCAAAGACAACTTCCATGTTAAGCAATTATTTGTCTTGAAGGTAGAAGACTGCAATTAACAGAAAAATTACTGCATTAAAGAAGACTGAAGCACCTACAAGGGGTTTCACAGAGCAAACATTCAATAAATTACAAATTGTATCAATAACAAAGGTATACCCATCTAGGCCATGTCGGAATGAGTCAGGTAGAAGCACTAAAAAAATAACTGAGAAACCACCCAGCTAAAGACTAGCTCCTTTTTCTTACCCCCCATCACAATTCACTTTTCTTAAAAGGACAATGCCTGGCATACAGTAGGTACTCAGTATTTGTTGAATGAATGATTCTGGGAAATGCCCTAATTAAATATTCCCCTAACATACATATGTTAAAACTGGAGCAAGAATGTATAGACAAAAAAAACCTGGAAGGCAGTCTGTTTGCATAAGCAGAGCTAAGAAGTGGCTCTTCTCTGCACTCACCAACCCATCCTTTCATTGTTAAATAATGTAAACCTCAATGCTAGGGCATTCTAATGGCTTTAAGTACAAGTAATGAGGCACTAGTGGGATTCTTTGGATTTTGTCAGATCTACACAAATAAATGGCAAAAGGCATTAAAAACTTATTTTTCCACATGACATAAAAAGTGACAGTGTTCCCTCAAATCCTTTCTTTTCTTAGATCTCTTCCTTAGAAGTTAGCCCAGCTAGACATACTGATTGGGAGGCTGGAACAGTAGTAAAGGATGGGTGATGACTGCTTCTCAAGCAGGAAAAGACCTGTATCTCCAAGCTACTATTAAGTAATGGTTTTAAAATAAAGGTGGACCAGTGGGAGGAAGTCTTTACTGCAATAAGGCTGCCTGCCTGGGTTCTTCTGTATAACCCCTTTTTCTTTTGACACCTGTAAGTCTACCTACTAGAAAGAAACAGTGATGTCCACTCAGAGCTGAATGTCAAACTTTACATCCTCCCCCTCGCTTTCAGGGACAAATAAAAGAACCCAGACACAAGCCCAAGCAAGAACGCTCTCAAAGCACACATATCCTAAGTTGAAAAACCATTTATTTCACTGGAAAGAAAAAAAGTGATCCAACTGTGTGTCCACCTGCCACAAGCCTTTGGGCCAAAGACTCAGAAGCAGTAACACTCTCACCAGCGTCATTTCCAAATCCAACACCCACCGGAGGGAGGCAGGAGGTGGGGAGATGGCATAGCCCCCACCAGAGTTTCTGCACACAACGAGGCCTGCTAGGAGAACAGAACATGAATGGGAAGCTACAGAAATATTGGAGGACAGGAAGAACAGGAAAATGGGCAGGAGAGGAAAGGAAGAGGTGGTCTGAACTTAGCAAGGTAAATTAAGGTCCACAGTTCCTGAGGGACTGAACGCACAGAGCCGAGAACGTCCCGGAGACAGGGTACCATGAAGGGTGTATTCTCATGCACAACTGCAGCTTGGAATTTCAGCCCACACACATCCCACCTGAAAGAGAGCACAATACAGGGGCTTTACAGCAAAGCTCAAAAGGGCTTTCCCACTTAAAACTTCAAAGAACATCTCTACAAGGTCTACTAACTTGACTTTGGTAAGTTTACTTACTTGTACCCATGTACAGTACCACAGTAATCTCTAAAGGTGAAGAGAGCCTGAAGGCCAGAGAGTAACTGGGAAGGTCAGGCAGTCCCAGACTGGGGCCTTTCTTTAAATTAAATTGCAAATTTTTTTCATGAGCATAAGCAAACATTGCATTTCCCTTGATGTTAACATTAGCATTCCTCAGAGAAGGTAATTCCACATCACAAACGGTCATTGGAAGGCAGGAAAAAGAGCAAGGTTCCAATTAGCTCTCCAGGGTAAAACGTCAAAAGTATGTTTGAATCTGGGAGTTACTACCAAGGTCCAAGTTAAAAATCATTTAAAATCTAGGCAAATGTAGCATCAACTGAATAAGCTGAAAGGCCTGAGGGTGTCTAACTCTGCCTAGGGAAGAAACTAAAAGTAGTACTGGAGGGCAAGAGTAAGCTACACACCAAATTTCTTTTCCAGCCCTCTGAGTGATTTCCTACCCAATAACCCTGGGCAAGTTACATACCTTCTGCCCTAATGGAAAAGATGAAGGAGTATCTATCACCCACCCTGTTACTTCAGGACTTTGGATCAATATCTAGGACACACTACAGGATACTCAAAGGGCACTGAGAATCACCCTTTAATACAACAGCAATCTCAAACACCTGGAGTCCAAAGCTGGCAAGCATCGAAAGAGAATATACTCAAGTAGAGCCAAATGAATCATGAGATTCAAAGTGTGCAGCAGAGGAAAAAGCCAGAGGACTCGAGGCAGAGTGGCTGTTCAAGAGGATTAAATGCCCATAACTAGCAAGAAGATGAAGGGAGTGATCTGTTTAAAACAGTGATTTTCAACCTTCTTCATCTCATGGCACACATAAATTAAGTAATGAAATTGTGTGGTACACCAAAAACTGTATTTTTTGCCGATCTGATAAAAAAGGTATAATTTTGATTCATTCACACCAGACAGATGTTGTTGCGTTGGCTGTTGTCATTTTTTTTATTTGACAGTCTAAGGAAAAAGCCCCTAAATTCTTATGGCACAACTGGTTGAAAATCTCTGGCTTAAGGCAAAGCTCCCAACACTGTACTTCAACATTATCAAAGAGATTAAAATTAACAAGTGTGTGTATGCATACTTAATATTATCATCTATCTTGAAGTGGAGAGAATGTCAAATCTAACACTGTGGGGACAGTTTAGAACAAAGTAAAACAGGCTATTACAGGAAAGACTGAAAGATAAAGCAATGGAGTGGGCACTCTATTCAGGGAATGAATCTGAGCTGCGTGGAGAAGTTGGATTTGAGTCTATGCCCCAGATTCTTTGTTGGATTCAATTTTGTGAAATCAAAAGGAGATAATTTTTCTACTCCTCCCTGCCCCAACATCAAGTGAGTTTTTCCTAATAGCTCATTAGTGGGTGAACTGTTCAGGAATGCCAGAAATACGCTGCTTCAAGATTAAGATGATGCCATTTGGGTAGTCTTCATACTAACTGGGACCTGAGCAGTAATGACCAGGTAACTATATACAGTTATTGATTTTTATCATTACAGGTCATATCAGACCTTTCACACAGCACAAAGCAGACAGGAAAGTTGCAGACCTTAGTAATGTCACATACCTAGGAATTTCAACAAAGGCTCTGAAAAACCACATACTTGAAGTCTGAATGTCTGGGTCTCAGTTTCAGTTCAATTACAGAACACAGGTGTGACCTAAGATTCATCACACCATTCTTTGTTATTCCAGACATAAATAGAATCAGATTGATTCCCACTACCAGGAGCCCTGGAAAAATAGCCATGAGGGCTAAGTATGTTTACATATTTCAAAAAGTTAACTAGTTAGGACTTTTCCCTAGCCTCTAAACCGTGCTAGTAACCTTACCATAACCCTGCAAGAGCAAGCAAGCAGGGCAGCCTAACTGGAGCCTTTAGGCTGCAGGAGGGACCGCAAAACCAGAACAGGTGACACCCCACCGCTCTCACCTCAAGCTTTAAAAGGCTGAATACCGCGCCCGATCCGCATACTGCTCCCGTTCATACCGGGCCATGTTGTACAGGGAATTCCGCGCGGCTGCCGAAGCTTGGGACAACTCACTGTCATGCCCGTAACCGTAGCCCTCTCCAACAGTGGGGACTGGGCCTGTAGCGCGACGCAGGGGGCTCCGATCCCGCCCGTAATATGAAGAGGAAGCTGCAGTAACAGCAGCAGCGGCTGCTGCAGCAGCAGCAGCTGTAGCAGCAGCTCCTGAGGTCGGCAACAGGTGTCTATCGTAGGGATCGAGAGAGGTGGAGGTGAGGTGACTGGCCATGGCTGTGTTCTGGACTTGTGGCAGATGGGACAGGGTCTGCTCTGCGTAATTATACGCGGAAGCAGCTGCAGCTGCCACTGCCTCATAGGACCGGGCAGCACGGCAGCGCTTGTAGTAGGCATCGAGCGCTCCGTATGCGTTGTTGTAATACAATGAATCCCCATAGCTCATGGTGTAAGGTGTACGCACTGCTCCATATTGCTCATTATATTGCTCGGTAAAGTCTGCCACTCGGCCCGAACGATCTATCGGACACTCTTTGGACCAGTGCCCCTCTTTCCCGCACCGATAGCAGCCGCTCTGGTCTCCCATCCCGGGCGCAGTCCTAAGCCGGCTGGTGGACAACTGCACGTGCATTCGTTTGCCTTGAAGAAACAGACGCAAGAAGGGTTGCTATCACTCTTAGTCATAGCCCCAGCCCCTACCCCAGATACTGGTCATAGCAATAGCTTTACCTAGACAATGCTAATGTAGGACTCAATGCCAAAGACTTTTTTTAAGTCCAATATACAAATTTAGTATAATGACCTGATTTCAGACAAAGATTAGATGAAGAAATGTTTTCGCTCTAACACCTAATGCTAGTTTAATTCTTAAGAAACTACTTTCACTCAAAAACAAGCATCTATGTCTTTGCCAAGTAACTGTGGATAAAAACTACTCTGAACAGTGGCCCAATGTCAAAAGAAACCACAAGAGTGCTTGGACCTCCAAGTTCAAGTGCTTGGACCTCCAAGAGTTCTGGAACCTGCAATTTTCACTATAAAGACTCTGATGTCATTAGGCAGGAGAATGCAAAGAGCAGTCCCCCGGACTCTCAACCCACTCCAAAATCAAAGAGAATAGAACAAGAAGTTACCACTGACAGAGAGCGATCCAGACTTGATCTGTAGCTTAGTGTGATAAGCAATTTTGAGACTCTTAGAAAAAACACTCATGTACTAGGGGAGGAGGAACAACCTGTACATTGAAGGACTGCCCTCCCTTAAACTGGGTTCTTTAAATTGCTGGTTCTGTTACTCATCCAAACAATGACACTTTACAACCTGACAACTAACTGTGATGACCTCTAGTAGAATCAAAGGAAAAAGGACAGGGAGTTCACAAGGCACCTGAATTTTTTTTTAAAGACTATGAAAACCATGGAGGAAAAAGGGGGAATAGAAAAGTGGAGATAACCAGTATTATCAGGCAGTGGATCAAACTGTTCATTTTAACAAGATTAAAGTACTTTTCCAAAAGCCTTAAACTAGGGATCTGAGATTCTAAGAATATGCACTTATCACTATTTTTGCTGAGAACTACAATTTGTACTCTGAAAATGCAAAATATCACTTCTGAAAACCTAACCAAAAAAAATTTTTTTCTGGAAAAGTTTAAGTTTTAAACCTTTTCACAGAAGTGTTTTTACCTAACATAATCTACCAATTTCATGGTGAGCAAAATTCAAAAACACTTTCTAATGCAACTGGCTGTGGTGCAACCAAACATGGCAGATGTCAAAGACATGAATGATTAGAACCAGGGGAGAGTCAACAGGTCATCTATTCATCTAACATTACAGAAAACAGTAGATACACAACTCACCTACAAAATTAAAGTTAGGTTCTGGGAGGCTACAAAAGGGAAAAGTGGTAGAAGGACCAAAATACCAAAAAAAGTCCTGTTTTAAACATTGTATCTGGTAAGTGAAGGCTACAGGTTAAGAGTTAAGGTATGCAATTAAATATTTGAGTGCTTTAAAGTACTAACCTGTGTCCTTCAGGCATTTGCCCAAAGGGCCACTTTGGCACCTAACAAAATCAGAGAAAATAAAGTGTAACCAAGGAACCAACCAAGCACACTCAAAACATAAAAATCCTTAATAAATGCCCTAATACAATTTAGGGAAAAAAGTTAAGTTTTTTAAAAATCCAAAATATATTTTTTTAATGGGCAACCAATAAAAACAGTTCACCATTGAACAACATGGGTTTGAACTACATGGGCCCACTTATACCTTTGAAATGCAAACCTGTGTTGTCCAAGGGTCAAATATATTTTTCAACCTGAGGATGGAAGTCCCCTTATGCAGAGGGCCAAGCTGTATACCTAATACTGAGAAACTGAAAAAGAAAAAGACCATAATAAATACCGCTACCCGGCATACACTTAGAACTCTACTAGTAGTAATAAGGAGAATGGCTAATAAAAAAAAACAGAGCAAACAGAGAGCCCAGAGTTCAAGAGCTAAAGGGTTTGTCCTGAATCAATCCACACTGTTCCTCCTGACACATGTAACTACTACAAGCAGACACCACCACCTCTCCTCGTCCAAAAATTAGGTGGACCACAAGCCCTCCACAAGAGCAGCCTTTGTTCCCAATTAAGTTGTTGACACAAAATAATTCTCAACTTACCAATTAAAAAAGGAAAACAAACTAGACCCAAGAGACCTATGACACTTCTTAATAATGCACAGCAATACCCATGACACAGAGCACCCGTTACTTGGGAGAATGATGATCAGACTTCCAGTTCTAAGAAAGGTCCAATTTAAGGGAAATAAACAGCAAACATAGCAGCAATTACTCTCAACAGGAGTGCTGAGCAAAAACAGCAGCCACTACCTTGGTTTGAACTAAAAAAGGTTGGAATGCAGATTAAAAACAGAGCAAGGCGTTGTGGACATACCCAATAACTTGGAGGTAGTGACAATCAAAGGGAAAAGGCTCTTTTATTGACACTGGGGACTCAAAGGGGGGGGTGTGTGTGAAAGAAGTTAACTCACCATGGTTACCAGCCCCCTCATGATTGCCACTCCTGCCACAGAAGCTTAGACCTTAAACCAACAAGACACCTCCCAAAGTATCACTCATACTGCCCTCCAGGCACACTAAAGCGATCCACCTAGTCAAGGCTGCAAGGTAACACCCATCTCAGTGCTCTATTCACAAAGGATGTTAAAGTCCACCTCCCAACCCAAACCAGTGTAAAGGCATTGCCATTACTGTCCTCCCCAACAATATCTCAATACCTCCTCCTCAGAAACTCCTGAAATTAGCTTCATCCTCAAAACAGAAACTCTTGGTACAGGCAACAAGAGCTGTAGCCCTTTAAAGGCACCAGTTTATCTAATCACTAGTTATCTTTACTGAGAAATTGAGTTTGGATAAAGTGCAGGAGATGAACAGGGTTTCTGCTCTTAAATGTTGTCAAACAGCTTTTCCAGATTCTTTATATATAAAATAAATAATAATGCTGACACAGACTACCTTGCTTTATTATGCTTCCCAGATGTTGCTTTTCTTCCCCCTCAAATTTTAGGTTAAGACCCTCCACCACCAAACCTTCTCTGACTCTGAATCCCTTTATGGCAATACTCACTTTATTACAGTGGCCTGGAACTGAACCTACAATGTATCTGAAGGTATGCCTGTACTGTGCTGAGGCAATACATTCAGAATGAAAAACTACGTTGTGCTCTACTACCCCCTCCCCCCACAAAGACAACATAACTGGGCAAATCTTCAGAGGAAAGAATTTCTGCATTAACAGGCATAAAAGCCTCAGGGGCTCCAAACTAAAGCCAACTGGTTTATTCCCTGAGTCTTGATTCACCTAAGGTAAAGCCTCTAAATCCCAAGCTTTCTCTACTTTAGGTCCATCACCCACATTTAATCCTTTAACATCAGCCAGCCACTGGGTGAACCTCTACCCCAAACCCCTCCCTTTTACTTATCTTATCCAACCTATTTTCTGCACATAGCCTTGTATTCAGCCCTCTTCCCAAAGAGGGTGGTGGTTCACCTTGAAACTCTGTGTTGTCAAGGCCTCTGATGGCCTCCACCGCATCCTCTGCCCGCTCCATGTGTACGAAGGCATAATCTTTCACGATGTCACATTCGATGACTGGACCGTACTCCTCAAACTTGGCTCGAAGCTCTTTATTGGTACAGGTGGGACTGATGTTGCCCACGTGCAACTTTGTGGAGGTTTTACTCTTATTCTTGCTGGCTTCCACATTGATGTTCACCCCGTGCAGCTTGTAGTGGTGCAGGTTGCGAATGGCATCCTCTGCCGCCGTCTTGTCTTCTATGTGCACAAAGCCGTAGTTCTTAATGATGTCACATTCCAGCACCTTGCCATACTGCTCGAAGAGTGTTCGGATCTCCTGCTCTGTGGCCTCGCGGGGCAGGTTTCCTATGAACAGCTTCACCATCTCTGCCTGGATGAGAAACAATTTTAACAAGACCTTAGGCCCACATCAATTTTTTAAAAAATACACATATATTGGCATGTCCTTTCTCTCTAGCAAATATTTTCAAACAGCCTTTCCGTCTTACCCATCTCTAAACAGTAACAAAGGAAGTTGGAATAAGGAGGCCCCCTACAGTAGTGGCTACAGACCAATTAAGAACGAGGTGTGTAACCGAGATAGTCGTTACTACACAAAAGGTTTGGTAAGAAGTGGATAAATTCAAACGGGAATTGAAATAAAAAGGCGGGCATAAACGCGGCGCTGAAGGAACTGGGCTTTTCTATCCATTATGATAGAAAACGAAGGTCTAACTACTGGCCTGCTGGACTGACTGCCTGAAATTATGGACTGGCTCTTCCTCTCATAACCGAGTATCTACCATTTCCGGAAAAGTGGGCCTTATAATAGCTACGTTTTAAACCCTAAAATTTAGAATTTCCTTTGGAAGCAGTAAACCAGCGACTAGGGCTAGATAGCGAGAGGTGAGATTAAAGGAAGTGCCGGAATGGGGAACGCCTCCCGTGGAGCTCCTGCATAATGGAGAAATGCGTGGCCAGAGACGGGGGGCTTCAGCCTCATGAGCCAGGACACCAGGAACTGAAGGCCTGAGAAATTCTCGAAACGGGGCTGTAATTTCTGAGTCTAAGGAAAGAGCAGTTATCTCGGTGGGAACCTCGAGGCAAGAAGCCGAGAGAAGTCGGCTGAGGCACTAGGGTGGGAGAAAGCAAGATATTCCCGGAGGTCGTGGGGGAAGGGACGCTTCAGGCTAACCGCGAAATGCCGAGCACCGAAATAAGCTATTACCGGTGCGGAGGCCGCGACCCCACTAAGATACCCCTGAACCCCAAAGGAGTGAGATAAGACTTAGCAGAATAAAAAAAAAAAAAAAAAGGCCGGGGAGAAGGTCGAAGTCTCTCACCCGCACGGAAATCAGCAAGAACGCTTCCTCGCGGCGCGGATGCTTCTGACAAAACGCTAAAATGGCGGCGGCCGCAGCAGTAACTCTGGGTAAAGGGGGAGGCGAGCCTACCACCCGATTGGTCACTCAGTAAAGTAAAAGGCCGGCGTCCTCTTCCTGATTGGTTGCCAGGAACGCCAGTTACCTGAGAGGCCGGGAAGAGGTGGAAACGTCAGTAACGCCGAGCTTTTACGCGAAAGCCAATGAGCACCAATTTCGCAAAGCCGAAGTCACCGATTGGGTAAGAGGTTGCGTGTGGGAGGAACTACAAACGTGGGCTCCGCCGGCAGTGTTCCACCCGCCATTAGGCGGAGCAAGTTAGGGCAAGGTGTGGCAGTCTTTAGTTCCAAAGGCGCCAACTTTGTTAAGCTTCATCTCACCGCTTCCACGTGCATACCCTGACATTATTCTGCGCTATTTTGCCTTCTACCCCAAATTTCTCCCTCTAACCTCCCAGAACATGCCCTCCAATGCTGCAGACGATAGCTTTAGGCAGACCCGAAAGCCAGTAAGAAAAACAGCGAAGCGTTTCGCCTTAAGAAATCAACTTAAAGAATCCATACTGTCACCCTGAGAGTCTCAGGAGCTCCCCCAAATATTTTCATAGGTAGTGATTAAAGTTACTCTCTAAAAAAGTTAATGAACGCGAGGCGGGGGGAGTAACGGCCCTGAAGTCATTTAGGTCGTCCCGAGAAGATAAGCGCCCCGCGCCCCCCAACCAGCCTCCTGGAGTCCCAAGCTGAAGCGGCTTCTGCGTCTGTGGCCATGGAAATGGAGAAAACACCCCCACCCTGCCCTGAGAAAAAACTGGAGCACATAAGTTTTTTTATTTTATTTTATTGGGCGCCATCTGCCAGAGCTGTAGGTTTAAACTCCTAGAACGGACCTTAGAGGGAAAAGCCTAATCACAACCAGCTGTAAACAAAATACAACCGAAGCACCATTCTCCATAGGGTCCAGTTCCCTCATCACATTTTCTCATCCTCTGACTTCTTCACACAACCTCACATTCACTGAGCAAGGAATTGGACCCCTTTACAAGGAAGCTTTTAAAGGAGTTCAAGCGGGGACGGACAAATACTGGGTTGAAAAGCTTAAAATACTAACTTAAAAACATCAGTAAAATCAGTAAATTGTTTTTGAGGAAAGGGAGTGGAAATGACGTTACGTAGTACACACTACCCTCCAAAGCACCCACCCCCGCAAAAAGGGTTGGGGTCAGAGAGAGAGGTGAAGCAAGGTTATGGAAGTTGGCTTAAAAACCTGACAGGTGCCCTGACCAGTATGGCGAAGTGAGTTGGGCATTGACCCGCAGAGGGAAAGGTCGCTGGGTCCCAGTAAGGAAATACGACTGGGTTTCGAGCCAGGTCCCCAGTTGTGGGGGAGAGGCAACTCCAACAGATGTTTCTTAATGTCCCCCCCTTCTCCCTCTCTTCCCCTCTAAATATAAAATTAAAATTAAAAAAAACCTGACATGACTGAAATCAAATGTTGGAAAACAAGTTAATAACTTATTCTACAGTGGGAAAAGGTAAGGACCTAAAAACCAAACCCCAAACTGTAACATGAACACATGTAGTGGTCACTAATCTTGGTCCATTTTCACTGTGGATTCTGATGCTGATACTGAGACTGAGTGAAGGCCATATGATCAGTGAAGAAAAACAACTAATTCCATGTACCCACGCTTTGGAGGGGACCAGCATCAGGAGACCATCACAACTCATCTACACAGGGGAAATACATCTGCTTTAAAAAAAATTTCCTTTCAGCACCTCTGAGTTTGATCTTCCAAAGTATTTTCTCTCAACAGCCCTGGAGATAAACTTCCTTCCAAAATACCAAAACATAAGAGATCAACTCCTTCCACGAAAATAGGAATCTCTCCAAGTCTGCAGGAGACTGGGAATATTTTTCTCAGGGTCCCAATTTAAGCCAGTTTGCAGACCACTGCCCACTGCCCACTCCCAACCTAATTACTTGATTTACCTCCTGAAAGTCCTCTAAAATCCAATTATATTTGTTTCATTTTGCGTAAACCACATTAATTCATCCCCATGTTTTACAACCCATTGCAATTGTTAAAACTTTCAAACTCACCCTACCCCATCTGGTTCTTGCCAGACCCTCCAAATCTCCTTAACCCCCCTCCCCAACTCTTTAATTCCCACCCCTAACTATTCTCCAGCACACTGGCCTTTTTATCCCCAGCTCAGACTGGAATGTTCTCCCAATTCCTTCACAATCCACCCATCTGAAAACATCCCCCTACTCCAACCCTACCTTTACACTTTATCCCATGACTCCATGTTATTTTCCAAAATACTTACAACTTAAAATCCAACTTGTTTATACATATTCTGCCTTCCTCCCACCCGCTGTACCAAGCAAATACTTGTTCTACAAAGACAAGGACCTTTTCTCATTCACTTTGTCCTCAGTGTCAGAACTGCACCTGGCACATGGTAAGCCCTTAAATTTATCTGTTGATTAAGTGAACAAATGGATAAATGAATGCATTTGTTAAGACTCTTGATACTTACTATTAAAAACAAGCACCTTTACTCTTATCAGCTAAGTACACTTTCCAAACTCCCTCATTAGAAAAAGTAGGTACCCAAAAGCCAGGGGGAAACCTATGCCACAGCTTTTCACCACCAGGATTACCATCTTGACAAATGCTGTAAAATCAACCTTTAGGTATGAAGATTTATAGCTTGAGTGTCTCCATACCAATGCTCATCTAACAAATGTATTTGACCAATTAAAAATACTGTATTAAGGAGCTTAATGTTTGTCCCTCAAAAATCAATACTTCACCCTGGCTGGTGTGGCTCAGTGGACTGAGTGCCCGCCTGCAAACCGAAGGGTCGCTGGTTCGACACCCAGTCAGGGCACATGCCTGGGTTGCAGGCCAGGTTGCCAGTTGGGGGCACATGAGAAGCAACCACATATTGATGTTTTTCTCTCCCTCTCTTCCTCCCCCACTTCCCCTCTAAAAATAAATAAATATCTTTAAACGTTTTTTTTAACAAAAAGTTTATTTGATTTTCCATTAAAGGTTTTTCCTTTATTTAAATACATCTAGTCCAAATCTTCTACCTTACAATGCCAACTATAGAAAATGGAATTGAATGGGATGTTTTAAAAGTACCTTGTCTGGAACACTTGTAGATGCCTTTTTGCTGATTTGATGATCAGGTTACCAAGCCCTAAAAAGTAAAGTGATTTGTCCAAACCATCTAAAGAGCTGATTTCTGTCAAGAGTCAAGTATAAATGTATATTCTGGCTGCAGCTCTTTAAGAAATAAGAACCTGGACCCTAAACTTAGGAAAATGAGGGACAAATCTAAATTTAGGAAGGGAAATACTGGTGTCAGTGAAAGACATTCAAATATGAATAAGAAATCTGTGTAAATTTCATACCCTTCAGGGCAAATAGTTTATACACCTAATAACTCTGGTTCTTGGCCCAGAAATGAGTTACCAGTCTTATAAAGCCTTAAATTAAAAACCAGTATTCTCCAAGGAGGTTCAGAAGCCACTAGGCCAGTTAAGCAAGATTCTTATGCCTCCAATCCCATTCCCAGCTATGTGCTCTTAACTTCCCGTTACTGTCTTTGCAAACTCATTACCTTTCTTTCCCATATCTAGAAGAATCTGATCCCAAGACACTGAAGTGTTGTCCGAGACTGGAGGTGGCCGAAACTGGTACCATGCATTATAAAATCCCGTCTTCAGTTACACCTATGTACCAAAGTCCTATACTCAGGTGTGTGCTCTAGCAGACCACTCCAATTTCCCTGGAGTGTTCTCATTTCTATGAGATGGCTAGCGCGCACGTGTGTGCGCACACGTGTGTGTCCCTACACTTGTCACATGTTCTCACTTGATCCTTCCAACAGTAGTATTATCACGATTACAAGTCCTGGATGGTTCAAAACGGTTGGTTCAATTCCTTGATTCACTCCTTTCTAGCCATGTGACCTCAAGAAAAGTTACTAACCTACAGCCTACCCATTTGTAAAAAAGGTTTAGGAATACCTAAAACATTTGGGTTACAATGAAGATTAATGTATAAAAAGCACCTTTAACAATGCTTAACACATGTTCAGTAAATGTTAGCCATTATCCCCATTTAACAGATGAAAAACTGAAGTAGAACCAGATTCAAACTCAGGAAACCATTTTAGAGCCAGCATCCCTCAGTCATTCTCTCTGTACCTAGTTTTCAAATCTAATCCTAACTCCAGAAAGTTTTCTCTAATTACCTGGATTGTGCCATCTTCTCCTTTCCTACCTATCACTTCCCTAACATTGCTCATTACTGTAACTAGTTCATTAAAGTAGGTCCTTCCTCCCCAGGCTATCAATTCCTTGAGATCAGCCCAAGGGCTCAGTTACCTAAACACTATTATTTCCAGCACTATGGACACAGTACTTCAAATGATTTAGAGCTAGAAGTGAAGAACTCATTTGAGAACTTTTCTGGAAAACTCCAGATTCCCCCCTTTACAACCTTTTTAAAGGTACCTATAAGAATTCAGATGAATATAACCTTTCCGCCTGCCATCCATCTTCTCTATTACACATACTACATAGCACACTAGTCCATAAATCTAACCAATTTTCATTATAACCTCAGCCAATCCAGGTTGTAGTCAGCTAACTTGGCTTGCTAGAACAAAATGACCCGAGAAAGAAGTGTCATGTGCATGCCCTTCCACACAGTTCAACTGACAGTCACAAGTACAAAGGTCACCTGCCATACAGGTTGACCAGTCACAGTCCCATTACCTCCAGTAAAAGGAAGGAATGGGGCCCCAGGCCCACCCCAAAAAAATTTGAAACAAGGTCCAAACCTCAAGTAGGCAGAGGCTAGAAGCCTCTATGTGGTCTTGTTCCAGGAATAAATCATCCACTACTTCTCCAATAAATGAAGGCGAAGTTGCAGAGGTGATATATGCAAAAGTGCAAGAATCTAAAGGATACTGGGAGCCCACATTTCCCACCCCCTTTCCCAAAACAAATGTATGTTCTCCCATTCACTCAACCCAACCATCTCCAAGTTATAGGACCCTGAGAATCAGAAATCCACAAAAAGCAAAGCATGAGTGGGCTACAGGATTAACACAGGTAGCATAATTTAAGAGTAGAAGGAATTTTAAAACAATCTGCAAGAAAGAGGAAAGTGACAAATGATTCTGTTTTGTAGCTCCTTCTGGCTTGAAGGATGAAAAGCCTGGGGGCTGAGGCAGCAAGGGCATCAGCACCTAGAGATGACATGCAGAGTGATCATCTAGGCCAGGTCACACTGAAAAACTTGGGTTACAATACAGAAGAACATCAACACTGGTCCCAAGAGCACATTAGGCTGTTTTTCACAGGAACTCTCACTGGAGAGAAAGGAAGAGGAAAGCCACACTGACAAACACTGCAGATACACAGGCCTACAATCAACCAACACTGCATTCTCCAAGGTAGTAACGAGAGCTAACCTTGTTAGGTTGGCCCTCAGATCACCCACCCTCACTGCAATAAAGGGCCAAGAAACCTAGCGAACCTCCCCTCCCAATCCTGCAAAGAAATAAAAAGGAGCAGCAAAGCACCTGAAGGCAAAGCAGTGGGCAGAAAGAAACAGAACTATGGTCCCAGGGCCCCCGAGACCACCCCAGTAAGCATCCACGCGAGTTTATGGTTATAGACCATCCATATGCTTTTCCCCACTGGGCAGAGACAGAACATCTGGGACAAACTACTGTCACAGGCAAATTCACAAGCCAGTAAAGGAGGCAGAAGACAACCCACCTGAATTCCATTTGACACATACACGTCCCGAAAATCGCCTTACCCAAAGGAACATCAGTAGGTGGTTGTTCTGTTATCGCCCTACCCAACCAGTCTTCTTCCATTCACCCATCGTTACACCCAAGCCTCCCATGTTGTCCCCGGCTGGAATTCTTTTTTACCCAGGTCCTCTCAACCTCCAGCCCCTGAATAAAAGTATAGACAGGATCTTCAATTCCTCACCCTATCCCAGCATCCCTACTTGGTTATACTTGCACCTCAGCCCATTCCCAGTCTATCATAACAGCTTCAAATATAAACCCAGCAAGTAAAATATCTGGAAACTCTAACAAATGGAATAGGGAAAGTGAGTCGCAGGTGGCCATGATGGTAGCAGATGGGCAGGACGCAGGAAGGGCGCTCCATGGCGATGTTCAACAGGCGAAATATCAGTTCTGTGACCAGACTCTCCCATACTTTCTTCCAATTGTCCCTGCCCCCCCTTTCTCCAACCACAGGGCAGAATCAGACACCGACATCACCCCCATCCCCCTACTGGTTCCTTTCCAGGTCCCAGCCCCAGCACTCGCTCGAGCCCATGGCCTAAAGGATCCACCAGCCTCATAAGCACCAAAGCAAGCCCATTCCCCACTTCTCACTTGAGAAGCCACACCCCAGAACCAAGCTGCTGGGGCACAGGTTGTTTCTCAACTGGAAACAAGTCAGGGAAACCAGTCAAGCACAGGCAGAGGAAAATGGGCAATAAGTTTACTGCATTGGGTTGTGATTAACTCAAGTCGAGGGCTGAAGAAGCCCAAGCAACTTGCTCTGGACTCTCCATTCCTAAAGATGGCAGACTAGTGGGCCGATGATGAGCTAAATCCTCCTGGGCAGCAGGGAAAGCACTCTAATTTCCGTGTTCAGTCCCCCTTCCTCATCTGCCATGGGTTCTCTGGTTGCCTTCCATTTGGCTGTCACGTCTTCCTGGATGTCAAACTGGCTCCTCTGAAACTGAGTGCAATCAAGACAATGACAACCAGGTTTCCAAACTGCAAATTGCCCCAAGTTTTATTTGTAGTCCATACAAAAGGGAAAAAAAATTAAGGTTTTCTAACACCACCTACTTGGGGAGATAGGGAAGTGGGACTGTGCCACTCAGCATCAGCTAGAACATCAGGAGTCAGTAGGAATTTGAACACATACCAACTGACTGTCCCAACAGAAATTCAGTCTCAACAGTCTAGAGGGACAGTCAGAGCCCTGGATTGCTGGCACAGCTTGGCGCATAGGAAATGGTTAAGCTAACCCTTTCCTGGCCTCCCTCATATCTAAAAAGAAAAAGGCGCCGGCGACCTCAGCTGCAGGTTGCTTCCCCATCCAGACGACCTTAAATATCGCGCACAAAAATAAAAGGGAGCCAGGGAAAAATAAAAACATAAAAGAAATTCCCATCCTGGGGAGATGGGAGGCAGGGGAGAGGGGAAACCGCAGATCTAGAGCCAGTAGCAAGATTTGCTGCTGAGGCGAAGGAACAAAGTAGGTTACTGCCGAACACTCAAATGGATCGTCTCCTGGGGAAGGCCCACATGGTAGAAGGGATGAAAAAACCACACACAGGAGCGGTATGGGCCAGTGGTTATAACCTGGGTCTGCACCCAACCCACTTGTCTCCTCCCCTCCCTGTGGTACCCCATCCCAGGTTGGCCCTACATGCGGCGCTGGTAGCCAGAGTGCATCTGAGCTGCCCGCAGGTAATCATTATAGGAGCCCGAATAGCGTGCGTAATCGGAATGGGCATCGGGCAGGCGACGGTAATCCAGCGAGGACTTTGTCGGCGAGCGGCGGAACGAAAGCTGCGACTCTGATAAACGGCGGTAATCAGAGAGCTCGGCTAAACGCCGGTCGGAACCATACCTAGTCGAGAGAAGAAGACAGTTGGTGAATGAGACAATTGAGGAGAAGGCTCCAGGTGGGCATGGGGGAGATGCCAATGGGGATAGGAAGGGTGTGATCAGACTGGTCTCCAACACACAAGATTTTGTCAGAAGGCTCATCACCCTATCCAGGGCAAGAAATCAAGCCTGGTTCAACTCAGTGGGAAACCAAGCCCGCTACTGAAGCCCTCCCTTCTGAACTGGCCAAGGTGGCTTTTGGTCTGCATTCCCAAACCACAAACTATTCCCTCCCCTGGGACAGAAAGACCGTGGTTGTTTATCAACAGAACGGCGGACAAAAGCAAGGTCCCCAACTTCCCAAAGTGGACGCACCTCACGTATGTTGCCTTCAGCCAATGAGTGCCAAAGGAACTACTCTCACACCTACCCCCACCAAAGCCAGGACAACCACATAACAGGCTTAAGATTCCTACAGATGGTGGGAAAGGCTATGGGCCACAATCTTGCAGGCGGTAGCTCCAATAGCAGTTGGACTTGCCTAGACAGGTCACGCTTTTCCCAGCCTGACTAGCTGGTACCACCCCAGTCTGAGCACTATGCTCTACCTGAACCCTGGTGACCAGGGAAGTTCACACACATCATCCCCCTCAGCCTTTGGACATCCCACAGGAGTAGAGAAGACCAAGGGAGGGGCCGATGGCTCCGGTTTCCCTCCCATGCCAACCTCAGCCCCTTGCCCTAAGCCCCAGCTTGGGGCAGAGGCGGGGGGGCATACAGTACCTTTTTGACATGGCGACAGCCTTTTTGTAGGGATCGTCGTAGCTGGCCCGGGGTGGGGAGAGGCGGGTACGCTCATAGGGCGGCGGGGTGCTGTTGGCGTTGGCAACGGCCCCCTGGGACATGGACAGGTAGGCTGCAGACGGCTGACCTGCCCCGTCGTAGGCATTGCCCGGCTGGCCACGGTAGGAGGCAGCAGCCTGGGGATGCTGCTGGGCAGCATAAGAAGCAGCCAATGAAGCTGACTGAGTGCGGTAAGGAGCTGCCAGGGTGGCAGAAGGCTGGGCGCCGTAGGCAGCTGCAGCACCGTAAGAGCCAGTGGCCGCAGCGGCTGACTGGGCCCCATAGGAGCCTGACAGGCCCATTGATGCTTGAGCCCCATAATTATTCAGCTGTGTCTGAACAACCGGCTGGGCCCCATAGGACCCAGCCATTGGGGTAGTGGCTTGTGCAGCGTAGGCAGCTGGCTGGCCGGCATAGGCAGCAGCTGCAGCTGGCTGTGCCACATAGGCAGCAGGCTGGGAAGAGTAGGAAGCAGCCTGTTGTGCAGCATATGGGGCAGACTGGGCATTATAAGAGGCTGAGGGCTGGGCATTGTAAGAAGCTGCCTGGGCCCCATAAGCCAGTGAGGAGGCTGCTCCCTGGGCCCCATAGGAGGCTGCCTGGGCCCCATAGGAACCTAGGGAGGAAGCTGCTCCCTGGGCATTGTAGGAGGCAGCTGCACGAACCCCATAGGACGAAGCAGCCTGCGCACCATAAGAGGATGGTTGGTTGCCATAGGAGGCCAGTGAGGAGCCCTGAGCCCCATAGGAGTTGAGCGAGGAAGCCGCACCTGGCTGACCCCCATAGGAGGAAAGGGCTGAGGCTGAGGGCTGGGCTCCACCATATGGCCCAAGCGAGGAAGCTGCGGCAGACTGGGAGCTGGGGCTGGCCAGCTGGCCCCTGTACGGAGCCCCAAGGGAGACAGAGGGCTGAGCGCGGTAAGAGGCTGCCTGGGCTGCCATGGGCTGAGTCCGATAGCCAACACCCAAAGAGGCAGAAGGCTGGGCCCTATAGGCAGCTCCCAGCGACACTGAGGGCTGGGCCCTGTAGGTGGCGGGCTGGGCTGTCAGAGGAGCCACATAAGAGGCTCTAGGAGGGGAACGGCGCAGGGGGCTGCGGTCGCGACCAAAGAAGGGTGGTGTGGGCTGACGGGCTTGCCCATCAAAGCCACCAGTGCTGTTGCCAAAAGCCTGCTGGTAGTCGAAAGTGGCAGAGAAGCCACCAGCAGCTCCAGGGAATGCTGTATCCCCAGCCCCTGGTTTCTTGGTCTTGTCCCCAGACTGGATAGCCAGGCCAGGCCCCTTCTTCTGACCCTTGGTTGAGAGTTCCACGTTGATGCGCTTGCCCTTCACTTCTTTGCCGTTGAGCTGCGCGATGGCGGCTTTGGCATCTGCTTCCTTCTCCATGTGAACAAACGCGTAGTCTGATAAAGCAGCAGACAGAGGGTTAGCAATTAGGGGGGCAGGGCATGCTACCCAACGGGTCCCAAACTGGACACACCAACAGCACCCAGCTGTTGCCAACTACCTCCAGGCCTCCAAACCCTTCTCTCCAGGAGTTATGTCATAAAATGTGGCTTCCATATAACAAAGTGTCTGGCTGTCCCAAGAAGCCACCTTTGACTGTGGCCTTCTCCCCATTCTCCCCTTTCCCCCTGCCACCTCACCCAACTTCCTGGTGAGAGAAGAAAGAGCAAAGATGAACTGCAACACAGGATAAAAATCTTCACAGCTCCTGTAAGTATAAACCAGCAGAAAAAAACGCAGAAAGAGTGCCTGGATCACTTAATTATTCAGTATTCTCTAATCTAACGTCACCAAATACTATTGCTCACCTTTGAGCTTAACTCTCAAACCCTGAAAATGACCACTTATGTCTTAGCATAACCCATGTCTCAGCCTAGGGTCCAATTAAGGCAAGAGTGCTAGACTGCAATGCACAGTGCATAGAGTTCCTCCAAAATGATCTCCCCTTTTCCCACAGTACTTCCCTAGTGTCCAAAGCACTTTCATGCACAGGACTTCATTGGACTCCACAACAATTCTGTGAAGGAGGCAGAGCAAAGGATCATTCTCTCATTTTACAGGTGGGCAAACATGCTCAGAATTTATACGGCGTGCCCCAAATCAAAATGTGTTAGAGCCATAACAGAAATCTCAGTTCTCCATGCCCTTCACTACACCAAGTCTACCCCTAAGAAGTCAATGTGTAAGGCAGGACTATGTAATATGACTAGAAAGGGGAGAAGTCGGACCCCATGTAAACCAACGAGGTGTTGGAATGCAAACTAAGCCTCCTGGCTGAGTTCAGGCCCAGGGCTCCTCCCACAGGCTACATTACATCCTCTACCAGTTCCTCTTTAAAGGGCAAAGGTATACCTTACCCCTTGGGCTCCTGTTCACAGAGAGAGCAAACCGTTTACAGAAAAGATTTGTTTTCTCAGCTTCAAGGTGAGAAGCTGCAATTACTGCAGCAAGCAGGCTCTGCTAAACAGGTTACCCCTGAGGTCCTCATTCAGGATCTGAAATGAGCTATGGTGGGAGGACAGGCTCTAAGACAGGATGTGGATCTCAAAGACCTATGCATCTACCACATAAAAAGAAAACTTTAGGAGGGGGAGGAACGGGAAGAAATTCTTGTTCTCATCCAAACTTACAAACCACAGTGGTGCAAGGAGGATATGAAGACAAGTGATAAGATCATCCTCATGGGAAATAAGACCATGCACTTCACCCCATCTGGACCTATGGCCACTTCAAGATACAGTCCAAGTACCAGAACCCCATCTCTCTCACATCAGTTCAAGAAATGAACTGGATGAAATTACTAGGTCCATTCCCAAAGATAAGAATTCCTTTTAAATGGGCTCTAATAAGTATCCTAATTTCTAGAAACTTTCATACTGGGATGCCCTCTCTTGCTGCTCCCATAGAGCAAGTCATTTTCCTGGATCTAAGGCAATACTACCAACCAGCTCCCATGAGAATAAAAATTTAATCAACAGGTTTAAGTAGGAAGTATGGTATAGAACAAGGAATCCTTGGCCAGGAGCTTAAAAGGCTTCAGTTACAGATCCAGATTATCGCTGACTTGCTGTAAGCTCTGGAGGAACTTAAAATTTATTTCTCCATCTGACAAATTTGTCCTACCCACCTCAGAGTTAGGAGAATCAAATGAGAAGAATAAAGTGCCTGGCAAAGTAAAAGTAACTACATAATGATAAAGAATTATTATTATTCAAGCCTAGGAATAACTATAGGCTTATTTTCCTACAGAATAGTACCTGTTATCTCTACTCAAACCCCACAGACACAGTGCCACAGCCCTAGCCAGGCAGCTCAGTTGGCTAGAGCATTAGCCCCAACACGTTTAAGTTTGAAGTTCGAACCCTGGGCAGGGAACACACAAGAATCAACAAGTAGAAACAGACCAATGTTTCTATCTCTCTCTCCCCCCTCCCTCCCTCCCTCCTTCTCTAGCTCTAAAATCAGCAAATTAAAAAAAAATTTTTGTAAAGAGATACAATGCCATCTGTATGTGCAAACCTGGAACCAGCCAGAGACGATAAAAGAACAAAATGAACTACCACAACTCTCAGTCCTCACATCCTCATGGCCAGAACCTGAGTCCTTACCTACCAAGTGTGAAACGCAAAAGTATTCCTTTTGGCCTCGCTACAGGGCACTGGAACTGTCCTCTCATCTCTCACCTCCACTTTTGATAGAGTGAGCTAAAAACAGATGCTGGTGGTGGGAGATCTCTTTAAAAGCAGAGGGTGACCTGACCCTCAGAAGAATGGCAAAACCACCAGAATGCAATGGCAAGCAGAAAGCTGGAGCTTGTAGGCAGATTAAGGGGAATGGGAAAAACCTCCAGGCACTATGAGAGAATAAAGTATACTATATTCCTGGCAAACCTGAAACTAGAATGACCTAGAGAAAAAAACGCCCAACAAAAAATATTTTAATGGGTTTACAAGAGCAACAGGGCATCTCACTGTCTATTCCCTTACTCCATTGAGTTTTATTAAGAGACCAAGTTGAGAAATTTGAAAATTGAGACTTCACGTGTACAACTCAGTTGACCACCCACCTGAACTATATAATTGATTTTTTAAGCCACCAGCTACAATTATAACCAGTTTAGAATAAGAAATTTCCTAAACCTGATATTGGAGGGAATAGGCTATCCAGACTCAATCAAAAGAGGCTAACCAATCCTATCAGTGAACAGTCAAACACAGGCCCTATTCAAAGACTCCCAGAAACCAACTACTCCTAGAGCAGTGAAGACAAAAAACAGAGACCTAGAGAACTCCAGGGACCCTCTAACCTGGAGAACTAATTCAAGGAACCTCTAAAGAAAATCCACTGCATTTAATGAAACGAGCAAGCAGAGATCACCTCATGATCTGGTGGCATAATAACTCCTCCAGTACCAAGATAAGAGAATCCAGAAAAAAAATGAGTTTTCCTATCCCGAGAAGAGTAAAACTCTGTAACTCGAAACTAGAGCTGTGTTGTATATAGGAGAAAAGAATGGCCACCCACAAAAAGAGGAGGAATAGGTTTCCTCTTCTGCCTTCCAGACTTCTCCTGAAGTCCAAATGGTTCCTAGCTATAAGGGACTCTTCTACTTCATCTTTGAACACACAACAGAATGTAGCTGTGGACAGTGGTTAAAATGTGCTGTTGCTATGGAGATTTTTACTCTACAAATCAAATCATATCTAAGCTCCTGGGGTAACCAAGCAACTATGGTTTTCCCCCTGTGAAATAAAACAGAACTAGTTGTCCTGTGCCATGCCAAGTTTCTGTGCTTTTCCAAGGCCTGACAGCCAACACAAGACTCAATAAAATGCCCAGTCCCATCCCAAGAAATAAGCTACTTACAGAGCCAGAACTAGTTTCTTCTACTACATTTCCAACTTAAAAACCTCTTTCCTTAATCTCAAAGACACAGGAAGGTATCAGTGAACGATATGACGCAGAAATTTTTCCCAGTCCCTTACATCAAAGTGTATCAGGAATTATTACATATCAGCAAACTACAAACAGCTGACCATCACTCCCTGACAAGGTATTTCTACTCATCGAACATTTACAAAGGCACAAAACTTTTGTTCTATCACAAGTGGTCAGCCAACAGTTCTAAAAATCACATGCAGTTGTACATTTCACCCTGCCTCCCACTACTAGTGTCTGTCCCAAGCAAATTCAGGCACATTTTCTGTTTTCTCTACCACCTAAAAGCAAGCTACTTGACTAAAGAGTTCCATAGAGACTGCCCCTGAAGATGCTAGTTTCTAGACTCCAATCTAATAAGAATTAGATTGCCACCCTGCCTAAGAACCAGGAAAGATACACAGTAGGTCAATTAAACACAGAACTCTCATAATGAGCCATATACCCCCATTCATTTCCTGGCCAGGTGCCCAATCTGAGGCCTTTCTCATTCTTTAACTCTGAACAAAAGCAAAAATCCATGCACCATACAGCCTGCCTCAGAGCACCCAGCAGGGAAGCCCGATTCCGGATAGTCGTGGACTTGCATAACCTGAGCTGAGGAAAATAGAATGCAGTATTAATGCAAAACAAGGAATTGATCCAGGAGTGGAGAGTACACACCCCTTTACACTTCTCCCAGTTTTGGAAAGGACAAGGAATGGCCCAAAAGATGTGCCCCTCCAGGACAGCAAATGAAGTTATCTTGGTGGAAATAAATAAGCACCTGCATCCACATTTATTTCCTAGCCTCAAAACTTCACACAGGATAATGACCAAGTATGAATCCAGTACCAGGAGTAGGCCATCAGACACTCCCAGGCTGCATCCTCAAAGATGGCAGGGCGAAGTTAATTCTGATCCCAAACGATACAGAGACTAGCCACATACACAAGGGCTGTCCCATCAAACCCTGGCAATATAAAATAATAGTTTAGGGAGTAAGAATCCATACTATGAAAAAAATCAATTAGGTTCCACAAGAGGTTGGGCCTAAATTATGGTGATACATTTTTCTCAAAGTATAAAAGGCAAATGGGGGATCTGCCCTGAGGACCAGGCTCATCAAGCAAAGACAACTAATAATGTTTAATGAACGTTTAAGGAATTAAAGATAACCCCTCACAGACCCCTTCCCATGTTCCCCCTCAGCCACACAATATGCCCCCTTGCAAAATCACCAAGCTTTTAAAGAATGACAATGCCCTGGGGGGCACAGGTTTGGTAAAGTCTACGGAGAAGGAGCCTTCAAAATGTAAGCCTCCTTCCACATTCGAGAGGTCGGGATTTCCAAGTTTATAGATGCAAAATCGAACCCAAAGAAAATAAACCCAAATTTGAAGGAGCTGGAAAGCGCAGATTTGCCACGCCTAAACCACCTAACAATATTAAAAGGCCGAAGTGGTTCAGAAGGGGCCCCTCCTGTCCCCACGAGTAACTATACCCATGATACACCCATGCCACAAAATACTAAAAAAAATCCCAGCCCAAGAAACGTCCAAGGGCCCCGTTACCTTCCGCTCGGGAGCATTCACCGGGAGGGAACACGAGGGTGGTCTTGGGGCGTCAGCCCCCACCTTTTCCCTCGTCCCTCGCTCTGACCGACGTCTGGGGAAGTGTAGAGATCTTCCCCGCTCCATGATCCGGCTTGTGCCCGTCACTTCCCAATTTCCGCTCGGTGCCAGGCCCAGGAGAACAGTGGAAGGCGCGCCCCCGGTACACTCGCAAGTCTCTCAGGCGCGTCCCCGGCCCCGTCGTCCGGCCAGCAGTGGCCGCCGCACCCACCCAGAGCCGCGTCCTCCCATTTGTGAATGGTGCCTGGGCCGCAGGGGAGGAGGGGGGCTCTACCCATCGCGCCCCCAACAACTCGGACCACGCTCCCGCGGACTTCTCGCCACCCCCGCCCCCAACCGCGCGTTGACCGACCCCCGGGAAAGGGGAGTGGCTAACAAGCAGAGTGCCCCCGTGCGCGCGCCTTCGCGTTACCTTTCACCACGTCACACTCGATGACGCGTCCGCGGCGCTCGAAGAGGCTGCGCAACTCCTGGCTCGTGCAAGCAGCCGACACATTGCCCACGAAAATCTTCCAAGTGTTAAGAGGCCGTGGGCGCGACATCTCCACCACGAGCGCGCGCCCAGGCCGCAGCTCGTGGCCGTGCAGGGCCTCGATGGCGCGCAGCGCGCCCGCGTGCTCGCGCATGTGCACGAAGGCGAACTGTTTCATGACGGCGCAGCTCATGACTGTGCCGTAGGGCGCGAAGAGGGCTGCCAGCTCCTCCGGCGTTGTATCCGCTCCATCGACGTTCCCCACAAATATCTTCATTTTACCGCCGCAACCGCCTTCCCGGAGAGCCGGGACCTCTCCTGAAGAAACAGGCGAGACGTCCGGCCAGCCGGCAGTCCTCCCCAGGAATGGCTGGCGACGGAGAACCCCGCCGCGCAGGCGCCCTGATCTAGCCAATCAGGGCTCGCATCCCGCGCGCTCTGCAACCAATCAGAGAGCCTGAGAGAAGATGCACGCAGGCGCAGCCAATCCCAGAAGGCCTTGCGCCCGCTCCTTAGCAGTGGGGTGGGAGAGAGAAGACGGCGCGCTACCAACCGCCGCCGCCGGAGCGGGGTGGGGAGGAGGAAGGAGGGGTGGGGAGGTGGGGAGGTGCCTTGGGAACGTCTGGAGTTGAGCGGCCTAGTCCGAGAGGCAGCCTCTGGCTCGAGTGGAGCGGTCGGTAGTCAGTGGGGCCCAAGGAAAAACTTGGTTCAGTTGGAAGTCAGAGCTTCTTCCATTCTGGCAGCTTAGGCCAAACTTGAGTCTTCAGGTGGCAGGCCGGGCCTGGCAGGAAAAACCAGAAAATACGCCTTCAATCGGCAAAAGGCTCCCGGGACTCCCGCCTCCGGGACTGCGCAGAGTTGTCTGAGGGGATCTGAGAAGCATCTGCCTAGGGAGAAAGCCTCGTGCCATTAGTTCCTTCTCTGGAAACACATTCTCTGAGATTGCTGAGGTCCTGGCAGACACTGGAGACATGAAAAATAAGAGCACGCCTCTGCCTTTATGGAATTTACAAACGAGGGTTAATGAGATGTAGCTCTCTTGTGCAAGTTTGAAATATTCCACATTAAAAAGTTTAATAAAAGATAGGTCCAGGGAACCGTCCTTGAGGTGGCAAAAATCGAGGGTTGAGTGTGTTTTTTTAAGGTTTTATTTATTTTTAGAAAGAGGAGGACGAAAAGAGAAAGAGGGACAGAAACATCAATGTGTGGTTGTTTCTCACGTGCCCCTCATTGGGGACCTGGCCCGCAACCTAGGCATGTGCCCTAGACTGGGAATCGAACCAGCGACCATCTGGTTCCCAGACGTGCTCAACACGCTGAGCTATGCCAGCCAGGGTGAAAGTTTAGTCTTTAAAAAAAAATGAAAGGAAAAATTTCAAACCAACAGATGTATGTAAATAAAGATCTTGCTGAGGGAAGACATCAAAAACAAATACATGTGACAAACTCAAATACATGAAATATTTACCTACAAGTTTGGTTGAGGACCTACCATGTGGGCAGCACCAAGAATACAGCAGTGAACAAAAAGTGACGAAAATCCCCACCTTCTTGGATCTTATATTATGAAGAGACAGATCAACAAGTAAAACATTTAGCCTCTTGGTTAGTGCTAAAGACTTGAAATAACCAAAGGAGCAAGCAGGTCATCCTCTGGAAGAATCATTCAGTCAGAAAGTAAAACGCAATTCAAAAAGTCCTGGGGTAAAAGCCTGTTCAAGGAATTGCAAGAAGCAGTAAGGCTAGAGGTGGGAAACCAAGTGAATAATAATAGAGCATAAGGATGGGGGTGGGGATTGGGGGGGATGTAAGACCTTGTAGAATGACTTTGGCTTTCACTCTTAGGCTGGAGGTCTGAGAGGACTTTTCCTTCATTGTTTCATTAAGTATCCTTATGGCTGCTATTGAAATGGGAAAGACAATGTTTTCTATACCTTTCTGCCTTCAAGATGTTGAGGAGAGGATGCGATGTGTCCTCCAGTGCAAAATTCTGGATTTCCCTTGGTCTTCCAGTCTTCCAGTCTCCCATTAGGAGCCCTCATCAACTGTGCTGACAACAGAGGAGCCAAAAATCTGTGTATCATCTCTTAAGGGGATCAAGGGACGACTGAATAGGCTTCCTGTTGCTGGTGTGGGTGACATGGTGATGGGCACAGTCAAAAAAGGCAAACCAGAGCTCAGAAAGAAGGTTCATCCAGCCGTAGTAATTCAACAACAAAAGTCATGCCAAAGGGAAGATGGTATGTTTCTTAATTTTGAAGATAACGCGGGGGTCATAGCAAACAGTAAAGGTGAAATGAAAGTTCTGCCATCACAGGAACAGTTGCAAAGGAGTGCGTAGATTTGTGGCCCAGGATTGTATCCAGTGATGGCAGCATTGCACGATTCTCTGGTGTGTTTGTAAAATTAAAAAAAAAAAAAAAACATTTAAAAGTATTTCCTAACCTCCCCCCCAAAAAAAGAAAGAAATGGGCAAAAACAAAGAGAAAACAGCTGTTTGCTCAGAAAAATTACCATTACTGAAAACATACAGGAGAGAGATAATGGTGACATGAATGCAGCATTCCAATAGAATTCAGGGGAAGTGGTCAGATGTGACAGGAAAGCTGCAATTGGCTCTCGGTTATGAAAGAGGGGTCAAAGATGACAGCAACTGGAAGCATTAATTGAGGTGGGTACCATTGGGAGTAAAAGGCAGAAAACTGCACTTGAACAACAATTAAAAAAAATATATATGGGGACTATTGCAGGAGAGATTTTCTGCAGAAGACCAGAAATTCAGTTTTGGACCTGGTAAGTTTGATAATGCCTCTAAGTCATCCAAATACAGATACCAATGGCAATGAGATGTGTATCTGCAGTTCAGGGCAAAATCTGAGCTGAGGATATAAATTTGTGAGTATAAAGAGTTAATATCTATATTGTACAAAGAATTCTTACAAGTTGACATGGGAAAAAAGATGAGATAAATGAGCCAAGGTTATGAACTGGTAATTCTATAGGAAAAGAAGTGCAAATGAAGCCCATAATGCAATATACAGATGACATCGCATAGAATTGTACACTTGAGACCTATACAATTTTATTAACCAATGTCACCCTAATAAATTTAATTTTTTTCAAAGATTTTATTTATTTATTTTTAGACAGAGGGAAAGGGAGAGAGACATCAATCAGTTGCCTTTCACACACCTCCAACTGGGGACCCAGCCCACAACCCAGGCATGTGCCCCGACTTGGAATTGAACCAGCAACGCTTCAGTTCACAGGCTGGCACTCAATTCACTGAGCCAAAACAGGCAGGGCAAATTTAATTTAATTTTTGAAAAAGAAGCACAAATGCCCAATAAACAAGAAACTCCATTGGTAGCCAGGGAAATGCAATTTCCTGAGAAAATGAGAACATTTTTCACCCCTCAGATTTGCAAAAATATTAGAAAATTTATATCTATTGCTGGTAAGGGTGTAAGAAAATACATTCACACATTGCTGATGATAATGTGAATTCTACCTCCTTCTTGGGAAGTACTCTGGCAATATTGAAACTTTAAATGTGGTGAGTCTTTAACATAGTAATCCTACTGGAAAACTAGCCTACAGAGAACTCATCAATAAGGATATGGGTATAAATTAATTGATTCTAGCATTGTTTATAGTAGCAAGTCGTGAAAGCAATCTGAATGTCCATTAAGAGAATTAGGTATTGCCTTATGATAGAACATTTTATTGCTATTAAAAATAGTTCAAAACCCCTGACAATGGACAAGGAGACACCTGATTGGTGGCGTTGCCCTGCAGCAACCAGGGGCACAGCAGACCCACAGTCTTTCGTTCACCCGAGCTTGACGCCTGCGTTGCAGGCCAGCACTGTTTCATGCCTGGGCACACTGAAAAAAAAAGTTCAATATTTATTGATATGGAATGATAACTATGACGTAAGAGGGGAAAAAAACACAATGTAATTATATAATGTTATGTCTTTCTGTGCCATAGGGGGAAAGCCCTTCATAGATGTGTCTGTTTTTTCAGCATAGAGAAAAGCATTAATTACTCTAGGTGATGAGATGGGGAGTTCGTTTTTATTCATTCCCATGTCATTAGATTTTCAACAATGAGCATCTAATTCTTTTATAATTAAAAAAATAAAGTATATTTTAAGGAGGAAAAGAGGGGCATTGCTCTGATATCATCACAAGTCCAAACTGCTGACAGTCTTCCCAGAGTGAGTGAGCATCAGCAGGCCCTTAGCCACTTAGTAAGCAAAACGTTTTGAAAGGTATCGTGGGGGCAGTTCCACGTTGGTTCCAGCGTGCTTGTAGGGGTCAGGGTCAGAACAGTGTGCAACAGAAATATGCTGTGAAACCCCTGTGTGCACTTTTAAAAATTATTAATAATTAAAAAACGTAATTGTAGTGATATATATTTTTTTTTATATTTTATTTATTTATCTTTAGAGAGGAAGGGAAGGAGAGAGAGAGAGAGAGAAATGTCAATGTGTGGTTGCCTCTCATGGGTCCCCTGCTGGGAACTGGCCTGCAACCCAGGCATGTGCCCTGGCTGGGAATCGAACCGCGATCGTCTGGTTCACAGCCCGAGCTCAATCCACTGAGCTACACCAGCC
>PVKM010003273.1:0-58759 GCA_004027735.1 Carollia perspicillata
AAAAAAAAAAGCCGTAATCTTTTCTGTTGACTTTCCTGCCCTAGCCTCACCCCCCAAAATGGCAGCTCTTCTCAAATTCTGAGTGAGGAAGATAGCTTATCTGTCAAGGAATCATGTTCACACTGTCACTACTACTTTCAATGCAGCTAATACTTCACACAGAAAAACCCAAAAAGGCAGAAAGATACATCAATCAGATTGCAATTGCAGCCTCCCAAGAATCACACCAGAAATCTTTTTAACAGAGTATGCCTCACAGTCAGCACAATTCAAACCACGGATAGTTTAGGGACCTCTTCTCAGATCCGGGTGCTTTAAAGCAGTTACCTGCAGTGAAGGATATTTTTTTAAATTGTTTTTTATATGTATTAAATTGTTTTATATGTATCCAATTCATCAAAGACAGACTGCTTTTGTAAAATTCAATAAACAACTATTGCTAGAAAAATGACCCCATGCTTGGATATTGCAGCCATATTACGTTGCTATGTTTTAAACATGCTCACTTCTTGTCTTATTCCCTTGCAGACTAACATTGCTTTAAACACCTCCAATGCTGCCTTTCAGGTTTTGGTCTCAGTGCTCAGGACCTTAGACCCCATGCCTATTTCCAGGGCTGTGGGGAACCTCTTGTGCTCATATACATGTATTGCCCTAAATCTGAGGGTACCCAGGGCAGCTGGGTGGTGTCTGGTCTGGAGAGACAAGGGAGAAAGGCTGTGGGTTAGAGAACTCACATTTGTGCTCATCTCCTAGGCTCCTAAAATGTTAGGGATGGCCCACTGAACACACACAGCTTCAATTGGTGTGAGGCTCAGCAAGAGCATAGTTTTGTATTTTGTTTTTTAAGTTTATTGAGATATAATTGACTTTACACATTTAATTACATAATATTTAAAGTGTTGACATATGTAATAACCAGGAAATTATTAACATAATCAAGATAGAGAATATATACATCCACTACAGGATTTGATTTTTCTCACAATAGATTAGTTTACATTTTCTACAGTTTTGCATAAATGCATCCATATGATAGATAATCATTTTGTCTTCTTTCAAAATTATTTTGAGATTCATCCATAATTGTTGCATGTATCAGTATCAGTAGTCCATTCCTTTTGATTGCTGAGCAGTAGTCCACTGTATGGCTGTACCTTAAATAGTTTATCCATTAACCTATATTTTTTTCCTTTTTTCCAGCTTTACAGATACATGATTGACATATAACATTGTGTAATTTTAAGGGGTATAATATGATGATCTGAAACACTTATACATGATGAAGTGATTCATTCACCTGTTGATGACATTTAGATTGTACTAGTTTGGAGACTATTACAAATAAATCTACTATGAACATTTATGTACAAATCTTTGTAAGAATATATACTTTCTTTTCTCAAGGGTAATTACCTAGGAGTGGAATGGCTAGATTGTATGGTAGATATATGTTCAACTGTTTAAGGTAATGCTAAACTGTTTTCCAAAATGGTGTGCTATTTTAAATTCCCACCAGCAGTGTATGAGTCTTAGCTTTTTCACATCCTTTTACACACTTGGCATTGTTAGTCTTTTTCATTTAGCCCTTCTAATAGGTATGCAGTGGTATCACACTGTGGTTTTAATTTGCATTTCCCCTATGACATATGATATTGAACATTTCACATGCTAATTTACCATCATGTCTTCTCTAGGTTTAATCTTTTGCCCAGTTTCTTTGGGTTGTTGTTTCCTTCTATTGAGTTCTCAGAGTGTACGTATTCTGGATACAAGTACTTCATTTGTTATATGGATTGCAAATATTTTCTCCCTGTCTGTGATTTGCTTTTCACTGTCTTAATGTCTTTCAAAGACTAGAAGGCTTTCATTTTGATGAAGCCCATTTTATCAATGTGCTTTTACATAGATTGTGCTTTTGATATTGTATCTCAGTAAACTTTGCCCAACAAAAAGCCAAAAGGATTTTTCTCTGTATTTTCTTCTAGAAGTTCTTAGTTTTCAGCTTTACATTTAGGTCTGTGGTCCATTTTGAGTTAATTTTTATCTATGGCACAAAATATGAGTTGAAGCTCCATTTTTTTTATTCCCATGAGCATATATAATTGTTCCAGCACCATTTATTGAAAAGACTATCATTTCTCTATTGCATAGCCTTTAACCTTTTTCAAAAATCAGTTGTCCATGTATGTGTGTGTTTATTTCCAGACTGTCTATTCCATTCCAGTGATGCATTTGTCAAGGTTTAAGCCAATAACATATTGTTTTGATTACTGCAGTTTTATAATATGTCTTGAAATACAAACAAATTCCAACTTTGTTCTTTCTCAAAGTTGTTTTATTTATTCTAACTTTTTCCATAGGAATTTTAGAATCAGCTTGTCAATTCTACAAAAAATAAATATGCTAAGAATTTTATTAGGATTGCTGAATCTATAAATCAGTGTGGAAAGAATTGACAGCTCAATATATTGAGTCACCAGACTAATGAGCAAAGTATATGTCTCCATTTATTTATATCACCTTGAATTTCTCTCAACAGTCTTTGATAGTTTTCAGTGTATAGGTCTTTTTGTGAGATTTGACCTTAAGTCTTCCATATTACTTGACATGATTTTAAATGCTATCTTTTGATTTCAATTTCTGAATGTTCATTGCTAATATGTAGAAATACAACTAATTTCTGTAATTGATCTTAAATCCTGAAATCTTGCTAAACTTATTTATTACTTCTGGCAGTTTTTTGTAGATTCCATCAGATTTTCTTTAAAGATGATCACGTCATCTTTTAATAAAGATAGTTTTACTTCTTCCATTCTTATCTGAACACTTTTTTATTAGCTGTCAAATTTATAGGCATAATTGTTCATAGTATTTCCTTATTACCTTTCCGACATGTACAGTCTGTGGAAATGTTACCTCTCTCAATTCTGATATTGATAATTGATGTCTTCACTCTTATTTTACAATCAGTCTGTCTAGAAGTTTATCAGTTTAGAGCTTTTCAAAGAACCAGGTTTTGGTTTAAATTATTTTTTCTGTTGTGTTATGTTTTTTTATTTCATTGATTTCTGTTATGATCTTTATTATCTTTATCTTTATCTTCATTATTTTCTTTCTTCTCCTTCCTTTGGGTTTAATTTATTCTTTCTATTTAGTTTCTTAAGATAGAAGTTAAGATTACTAATTTAAAAAGTTTCTTGTTCAATATGGGCATTTAGTACTATAGTATTTCCCCCTAAGTATTGATTTCATAGCATCCCATAAATTCTGCATTGTATATTCATTTTCATGCACTTCAAAATATGTTCAATTTTTTTTTTGGTATATATTCACTGGTCCATTGTTATTTAGAAGGGTAAAGTTTGGTTTCCAAATATTTGGGAATTTTTTAAAGTCTTTCTTTTTTTATTTCTAATTTAATCTTATTGTGGTCAAAGAATATATTTGTACCAATTAAATCCTTTTAAAATTATTGAGAGATCCAAAATGGCAGAGAAGTAAGTGTAAGCTATACTAACTTCCTCCCAGGACCAATCTGGAACCACAAGTAAATTGTAAAGAAATCATCCTGAATAACCAACTGAACACTAGCAGGAGAGAAGTCTTATAACCATGGACAGACAAAAGAAAACCCTTCACCACAATGTGACTGGTAGAGAGTGCAGAAGAGATGCAAGAGGGCTGGCTGAGCTCCCACAGGTGGAAGAATATTTCAGTGACAGGGGGATTACCCCTGAGAAGTGTAGGGTCTAAACCCCAATCCGGGCTCTCCACCCTATAACAACAGAGCCAGAAAGGAACCCCGATAACATCCAGCTATGAAAAGGAACAAGTGTTCTATTGGCCAGGAAGAGATGGATGGAGACACAGAGAGCCTCTTAAAGGGCAAAGCCCAAAATTTTGTTTGTAGTTAGTACCCTGGGTGCCAGCAAAGGGAGGGAGTCTTTTAACCAGACTCATCAAAAAGAGAGAAAAAGGACCCAAATAAATTAAATCAGAAATTGGAGAAGAAAAATAACAACTGACACCAAGAAATACAAAGGATTTAAAGAAAATATTATGAACAACTATGTGCCAACAATCTGGACAATCGGGATAAAATGGATAAATTCCTAGAAACATATAACCTTCCAAAAATAAATCAGGAAGAGCAGAATCTGAATAGACAGATAATACTTACTGAAACTGAAGCCATAATCTGCTTCCCAACAAACAAAAGCCCTGGACTACATGGCTTCACAGGTTAATTTTACCAAACATTCTGAGAAGAACTAATACCTCTCCTTCTCTATTTCATAAAATTCAAGAGGAGGAAAGGCTCCCAAATTTATTTTATGAGTCCAGCATTATCCTAATTCCAAAATCAGATAAAGACACTACAAAGAAAGAAAATTATAGGCCAACATCACTGATGAAGATAGATACTAAAATCCTCAACAAAATCTTAGCAAACCAAATACAGCAATGCATCAAAAAATCATACACCATGATCAAGTGAGACTTATTCTTGGAATGCAAAGATGGTACAATGTTCTCAAATCAATAAATATGACTCACTACATAAATAAAATGAAGGATAAAAACCACATGATCATATCAATAAGTACAGAAAAAGCTTTTGACAAAATCCAGCACCGATTTATGATAAAAACTCTCAGCAAAGTGGGAACAGAGGGAACATACCTAAATATAATAAAGCCCATACCAGCATCATGTGTGTGTGTGTGTAAAACAAACCCACCACCATCATCATACTCAATGGCAAAAACTATAAGCATTCCCCCTTAAGATCAGGAACAAGACAAAGATGCCCACTTTTACTTCTTTTATTCAACATAGTACTGGAATTCCTAATCACAGCAATCAGACAAGAAGAAGAAGAAGTAAAAGGCATCCAGATTGGAAAGGACGTAGTAAAAATCTCTTTATTTGCAGATGTCATGATACTGCACATGGAGAACCCCAAAGATTTCACCAAGAAACTGCTAGAACTGATAAATGAATTCAGAAAACTGGCAGGATACAAAATTAATATTCAGAAATCAGGTGCATTTTTATATGCCAATACCAAACTAACAGAAAGGGAAATTAAAAAAACAGTCCCATTCAAATTGCTTCAAAAAGAATAAAATACTTAGGAATAAACCTAACCAAGGATGTAAAAGACCTGTACTCAGAATATTATAAGACACTGAAGAAAGAAATTGAAGAAGATACAAATAAGTGGAAGCACATACCATGTTCAAGGATAGGAAAAGTTAACATCATTAAAATGTCCATATTACCCAAAGCAATCCATAGATTAACACAATTCCTATCAAGTTTCCAAAGACATATTTCACAGAACTAGAACAAATACTTTAAAAATTTGTATGGAACCACAAAAGGCCCTACATAGCAACAGCAATCCCGAGAAAGAAGAACAAAGTTGGAGGAATCACACTTCCTAATATTAAACTGTACTATAAGGCCATTGTAATAAAAACAGTCTTGTGCTGACATAAAAACAGACACATAGATCAATGGAACAGAATAGAGAGCCCAGAAATAAGGCCATACCTTTATAGTCAATATTTGACAGAGGTGGCAAGCATATACAGTGGGCTAAAGGTCATTTATTCAACAAATGGTGTTGGGAAAATTGGGCAGATACATGCAGAGAAATGAAACTAGACCACCTTCTTACACCACACACAAGAATACATTCAAAATAGAACAAAGACAAATGTTAGACCCAAAGCCATTAAAATCCTAGAAAACAAACATAGGCAGCAAAATCTCGGATATAGCTCATAGCAATTTTTTATCAGATGTATCTCCCCAGGCAAGGGAAACAAAAGAAAAGAAACAAATGGAACTTCATCAAACTAAATTTTTTTGCATAGCAAAGGAAATCATCAATAAAGTAAAAAGACAATCCACTGAACGGCAGAACATATTCACTGATATATCTGATAAGGGGTTAACATCCAAAATTTATAAAGTGCTTACAAAACTCAATACCAAAAAAAACCCAAACAACCCAATTAAAAAATGATCAAAGGACCTGAACAGACACTTCTCCAAAGAGGACATACAGATGGCCAATAAACATGAAAAGATGCTCAACGTCACTAATCATCAGATAAATGCAAATTAAAACCACAATGAGTTACCATCTCACAGCTGTCAAAATGGCTATCATCAATAAATCAGAAAACAGCAAGTGCTGGAGAGGATGTGGAGAAAGGGGAACACTTTTGCATTGTTAGTGGGAATGGAGACTGGTGCAGCCACTGTGAAAAGCAGAATGGAGATACCTCAAAAAATTAAAAATGGATCTGTCTTTTGACCTAGCAATCCCACTTCTGGAAATTTATTTGAAGGAACCCAAAACAGTAATTCAAAAGAATATAAGCACCCTATGTTCACTGCAGTGTTATTTACAATCACCAAGATATGGAAGCAACCCAAATGTCCATCAATAGTAGAGTAGATAAAATAACTACGGGACATCTACACAATAGAATTCTACTCAGCCATAAAAAAGAAAATTTTATCCTTTGCAACAGTATGGATGGACCTGGAGAATATTATGTTAAGTGAAATAAGTCAGTCATAGAAAGACAGATACCATATGATTTCACTCATATGTGGAAGCTGATGAACAAACTGAACTAACACACAAAACAGACTAATGGATGGAGAGCAGATGACAGCTAGATGTTGGGGTTGGAGGGATTGAGCAAAAAGGATAAAGGACTCATGGACATGGTCAACAGTGTGGTGATTGCAGGGGAAAGGGTATATAAGGGGACTAAATGGTAATGAAAAAATATAATAAAGATAAATTTTTAAAATTACTGAGATTTGTTTTATGCTCCAGAATATGTCTCATCTTGGTAAATGGTTCATATGCACTTTGGAAGAATGTGCATTTTGTTGCTATTGGGTGGAATGTTCTATAAATGTTAATTAAGTCAACTTAGTTGATAATGATGTTCAAGTCTACTATGTTTTGCTAATTGTCTGCTTGTTTCAAACAGTGGATATTGAAATCTCTACCTATTATTGTGGATTTTTCTATTTCTTTTTGTAGTTCTATTTATTTCTGTTTAACATATTTTGAAGCTCTGTTATTTGAACATAAATGTTTAGGATTGCTGTGTCCTTTGATTATCATTATAAAATGATTCTTATTATCCTGGTAATATTTTTTATTCTGAAATCAGCTTTGTTTGATATTAATATAACCAGTCCAAGTTTCTTTTGAAAAGCGATAGTGTGGTAAATCTCTCTTTCATTCTTTTAAGTTATTTGTGTGTATTTGTGTTTAAAGGGCATTTCTTGTATACAACATGTAGTTGCATCTTGATTGTTTTAAATCAGTTTTGCTGATCTCTGTCTTTTGACTGGTTATTTACACTGTTTACATTTAACGTGATTATTGACATGGTTACATTTGAATCTGTCATCTTGCTACGTGTTTTCTAGGTGTCCCATTTGTTCTTTATTCCTTCTTTCTGACTTTTTTAGATTTACTTTGTATATTATAATTCCTTTTTACCTTCTTTCTTGGATTATTAGCCTGTAACTCTCGTTATTTCCATGGTTGCTTTAGGGTTTATAGCATACATCTTTAACTTATCAAATCTATCTTCAAGTGATATTAGAACATTTCCCATGTAGTACAAGAACTTTAGAATAGTATATTTCCTATTTCTCCCTACTCAGCTTTTATGCTCTCTGTTTCATACATACTATTTTTAGAAATGTTATACATGAGCATTGTTATTGTGTTTGTGAAACACTTGATTATCTCTGGCTACTTTTAATATTTTTCTCTTTATCATTACTTTGAGCAATTTGATTATGAGGTGCCTTGATACAGCTTTCTTTATTTCTTTGTGATTGATGTTTATTGAACATCTTGGACTTGTGGACTTATGGTTTTGTCATATTTTGAAATACCGCAGCCATTTTTCGTTCAAATGTTTTTTCTATTCCCACCAACACATCTTTTGCAATGTCCAATTACACATATCCCAGGCCAGCTGAAGTTGTCCCAGAGCTCAGTGATGCTCTTTTCCTTTTAATTACTTTTTCTCTGTTTAATTTTAGAAAGTTTCTATAGCTGTGTCTTCAATTTTTTTGATCTTCTTCATTAATCTAATATGCCATTTTTCTTATCTTATGTACTGGAATTTTATCTTTAGAACTTTGATTCAGGTCTTTTGTACATCTTGCATGTGACTAACTTTGGAATGTGTGAGATACAGTTATAATAATTGTTTTAATGTCCTATCTACTTATTCTAATATCTGTGTCAGTTCTGGGTGGTTTTGATTGACTGATTTTTCCCCTCATTATGCATCAGGTTTTTTTAAGTATATTTTATTGATTATATTATTACAGTTGTGCCATTTTTTCTCCCCTTCCTTGCTACTCTCCCTGCACCACCCCCTCACTCTCCAGCATCTCCTCCCCACAGTTCATGTTCATAGATTGTACATGTAAGTTCTTTGGCTTCTCCATTTCCTATACTATTCTTAACCTCCTCCTTACTATTTTGTGCCTACCTATTCTGCTTCTTATTCCCTATACCTTTTCCCCCCACAGTAACCCCCCCTCCCTCCCCACCAATAACTCTCCATGTGATCTCCATTTCTGAGATTCTGCTCCTGTTGTAGTTATTTGCTTAGTTTTTGTTTTGAGATTCAGTTGTTGATAGTTGTGGATTTGTTGTCATTGTACTGTTCACAGTTTTTGACCTTCTATTTCTTAGATAAGTCCTATTAACATTTCGTATAATAAGGACTTGGTGGTGGTTAACTCCTTTAACTTTACCTTATCTGGGACGTACTTTATCTGCTCTTCCATTCTAAATTATAATTTTATTGGATAGAGTAATCTTCGATGTAGGTCCTTGCCTTTCATGACTTTGAATACTTTTCAGCCCCTTCTTGCCTGCAAGCTTTCTTTTGAGAAATCAGCTGACAGTCTTATGGGAACTCCTTTGTAGGTAACTGCCTCCTTTTCTCTTGCTGCTTTTAAGAATCTCTCCTTATCTTTCATCTTGGGTGATGTAATTATGATGTGCCTTGGTGTGTGCTTCCTTGGTCCAATTGCTTTGGGACTCTCTGAGCTTCCTAGACTTCCTGGAAATCTATTTCCTTTGCTAGATTGGGGAAATCCTCCTTCATTATGTTTTCAAATAAGTTTTCAATTTCTTGCTCTTCTGCTTCTCTTTTGGGCCACCCCTATGATTCAGATGTTGGAATATTTAAAGTTGTCCCAGAGGCTCCTAAGCCTCTCCTTACTTTTCTGAATTCTTGTTTTTTCATTCTGTTTTGGTTAAATGTTTATTTCTTCCTTATGCTGCAAACCACTGATAGGAGTCCCAGTTTTCCTACCCTTCACTGTTGGTTCGCTGTGCATTTTCCTTTTTTTCACTTTTCATAGCTTTCACTTCTTCCTCTATTTTGTGACCATGCTCAACCAATTCTGTGAGATTCCTGATTATCAGTGTTTTGAACTGTGCATCTGATAGGTTGGCTATCTATTTATCACTTAGTTCTATTTTTGGAGCTTTGATCTGTTCCTTCATTTGGGCCATATTTCTTTGTCTCATTGTAACTGTTAGGTGTAAGGGACAGAGCCTTAGGTATTCGCCAGGGTGGGACAACCCTCTTTGCTACATTATGGCACTGTATGTGGGTTGGAGATGGGACAGTGTTGTTTGCTGTGCTCTTGTCCCACTTTCTGTCCATTTCCTCAACTCCCACAAGTGGTCTGTGCCCTTTAGGTGCTTATTTGCAGGTGGCTTGGTTTGTGCTGATTTTTGGACCCTGTGGGTCTCTCCAGCATACTTTCCTATGAGGCTGGGAGTTTTTCCCACTGTCACAATCCCCACAGATCTTTTCCATAACCAGTAGTTTTGCATTTTTAGTTTCCTGTGCTGAAACCCAGGGTTTCTTGGTCTGTCTCACTCCCCTGCTTTCTCTCAGGCTTGTCTGAGTACAAATGTGGGATTGCCTGTGCAGTCTGCCAGCCACTGTGTTGCCCACCTAGTCCTCCAGCTGCCTTGCTGCATCCTCTCTGCCCTGCCTCTCTCCCCACCTCCTACTGTCTGGTTAAATATTTCTTCAACCCCTTGGTTGTTGGACTTCTATGCAAATGCTTTTCTGGCATTTCTGGTTGTTCTTTGTTTTTAAATCAGTTGTTTTCCTTCTTTTGGTTGTTGGAGGAAGTGAACCATTTCTGCCTACATCTCCATTTTGGTCCCCAAGTCCTTATGGGTCATGTTTTCTTGACAATTTACATGCCTTGTAATATTTAGTTGGATATTGGACATTGTTTAATTTTATCTTCTGGGGGTACTGCATATTTTTATATTCCTATAAATATTCTTGACTTTTGTTTTAGGATATACTTTATTTACCTGGATGTGGTTTGATTTTTTTCTTAGGTCTCAATTTTATGATATGGTAGGCTGGTCTAGAGCAGTGCACATTCTAGAACTAATTATTCCTCATTACCAAGTGAGGCCTTCCTGAGTACTCTACTCAGTGCCCCAGGAATTATGAGTTTTTTCAGTCTGGCTCGTGGGAACAAGCACCACTTCCTATGTGAGAACTAGGCACTCTTCCCTTTAATCCTTTCAGATAGTTATTTCTCCAACCTTGGGTAGTCTCTTTCCATTCATGCTGTGATCAGAACTCTAATGAGTACTGAAAGGACACCCTCTGCAGCACTTCAGGATTCTCTCTCTGTAGCTATCTTTTCTCGGGCACTCTGGTCTGTAAAGTCCATCCATTCTGGTTTCCCCAGTCCCTCAGCTCTGCCTTCCCAATTCAGATACCCCACTCTGCTCACTCCTACTGCATTTTGCCATTACAAATTGGAAACCTGATGGAGATAAGTAAGGACAGCCATGGGGTTTACCTCTTCAAGTTTCATTGAGCTCCATTGCCTCATGTTCAGTGTTTTGAAAACTGTTGTTTCATATTTATTGTCTGTTTTTTTAGTTTTTTTTCAGGTGAGAGGGTAAATCCACTTCTTGATACTCAGTTCTTGATCTTAGTCAGAAGTAGAAATATTCAGAGCATACTTTTTTTGTTAATTCTATGGGGAAATTAAAATGTCCCCAGCACCAAAGGCTTTATTACATTCTCTTTTCTGAGACTTGGGTTGCCTTTAAAACTCCAGTGATTGACTGATAAGTAAACAAAAGGGAAAGGGAGAGAAGGAGAGAGAGACATCGATGTGAGAGGGGAACAGCCATCAGTTGCCTCCTGTACACACCCTGACTGGGGAATGAACCGCAACCTCTTTCTTTCCTTCTTTTTTTCTTCCATTTTCTTTAGTCTATAAAGCTCTGATAAGAGTAGAAAGAATTTATGGGTTTTTTCCCTTTTAAAAAATATTTTTCATTGATTATGCTATTACAGTTGTCCCATTTCCCCCCCTTCACTCCCCTCTGCCCTACTCACCCCCTCCCACCAACATCTCCCCCCTTTAATTCATGTCCATGGGTCATACATATAAGTTCTTTGGCTTCTACATTCCCTATACTATTCTTCTACTCTTCTACTCTTCTACTATCCTATACTATTCCCTCCCCCTGTCTATTTTCTACCTACCATCTATGCTACTTATTCTCTGTACCTTTTCACACCTCTCTCCTCCTCCTACTCCCCAGTTGCTAACTCTCCATGTGATTTCCATCTCTGTGTTTCTGTTCCTGTTTTAGCTGTTTCCTTAGTTTGCTTTTGTTTTCATTTCAGGTGTGGTTGTTAATAAGTGTGAATTTGCTGTCATTTTTCTGTTCATATTTTTTTATCTTCTTTTTCTTAGATAAATCCTTTTAACATTTCATATAATAAGAGCATGGTGATGATGAACTCCTTGAACTTGACCTTATCTGGGAAACACTTTATCTGCCCTTCCATTCTAAATGAAAGCTTTGCTGGATAGAGCAATCTTGGATGTAGGTTCTTGCCTTTCATGACTTGGAATACTTCTTTCCAGCCCCTTCTTGCCTGCAAGGTCTCTTTTGAGAAATCAGCTGACAGTCTGATGGGAACTCACTTGTAGGTAACTCTCTCCTTTTCTCTTGCTGCTTCTAGTGTTCTCCCCTTCATTTTAATCTTGAATAATGCAATTATGATGTGCCCTTGGTGTGTTCCTCCTTGGGTCCAGCTCTTTGGGACTCTCTGAGCTTCCTGGACTTCCTGGGAGTCTATTTCCTTTGCCAGATTGGGGAAGTTCTCCTTTATTAGTTGTTCAAATAACTTTTCCACTTGTTACTCTTCTTCTTCTCCTTCTGGTACCCCTAGAATTCAGATGTTGGAACCTTTAAAGATGTCCTGGATGTTCCTAAGCATCTTCTCATTTTTTTGAATTCTTTCTTCTTCATTCTTTTCTGGTTGGATGTTTCTTCCTTCTGGTCCCCACTGTTGATTAGAGTCCCAGTTTCCTTCCCATCACTGTTTAATTTCCTGTACATTTTCCTTTATTTCAGTCACCCTCGCAACCTCTTTCATAATCCAACCAACTGAGCAACCCAGCCAGGGCCTAATTACAGTTTGAACCAAAGAATGACTGAGAATGATTCCATAAAGAAAATTTTACATACAGTATATTTAAAATATTCAAAAGCCCACTGGATTTTTCTCTAATCTTTTTACATACCAATTGAAAGTCAATACTGATCTATTGGAAACTAGTTCTGGTCACCTCTAATTATGAAGCTTTGTTGCATAGGCCAAATTCAACCATGGCTAGAGATGAGTACATATGAGAATATTTATTCAAGCATTATTTATTGGATGACTGCTTCCTTTTCAGCACTGTTGAAACTGTTTACAACTGAAAATGCTTTGAGGATTTCTTAATTTTTTTCTTTTTTTTTAAGAAAAAATGGTTTTTTATTCGATGGAATATTAAACAACATTAAAAACATACAACACAGATAAATTAGAAACCACAATATTTTTGTTGAAGTATAGTTGGCATACAGTATCACATTAGTTTCAGGTGTAAAAGACAGTGACTGGACACCTATGTAGCTTACAAAGTGATCACCACAAGACAGAAGCCTACCTCAGCAATAATTATGATGAGACTGGTTTAATGTATGCCTGTCCTTATAAAGTAATTCAAATGATCAGGTGTTTCTATTTTGTGTCCACTATGGCCTGCAATAATTTGCAGTAGAAGAAAATACATTAAAAATCATGCCATGTTTTGACCTTGAAACTGATATGTATTTCTAAGGAAAGATCTCTGGGCTAGGGCTACCTCTTAGCCAGACCAGCTATGTGATCTTAGGAAAGGTACTTTACCTCACTGAGCCATTTTTTCCTTTTCCAAGTGAAATTAGGGCAGCATTTCTTACTGTGTGACCTTAGACTACTTTTATCAGATTTACAACAAGTACTCATTTTCAACAACAAATTTTTGCCACTCTTTGTCTCGCTGTAGACCAGAGTCAGAACTGAGGAAGGAGCAGGAAATCAGCCTTTTCTACGGGGTTCTCAGGTGATTCTTCCGAACACTTTATTTGAATAATCATGAGGTTTTCTGCATGTTAAATAGTGCAAAATGTTGTAAAACAATGCTAAATTTCACTTTGAGAAATATGAATCAAGGTTCAGAGACAAGACCCTAGACAGATACTTTTTCATTCTTACTCCTTTTTTACTGGCAATTAAAAAAGAAAACGGTATTCACCTTATAAACCGGGGAGCAAGGGAAGGTACAAAATTCATTCCAGCTTTGAGACGGAAGGAAGGAAGGAAGGAAGGAAGGAAGGAAGGAAGGAAGGAAGGAAGGAAGGAAGGAAGGAAGGAAGGAAATGTCTTCCTATATATTATTATATGCCAACACTGTGTCAGATGGTATGTGTTTATTCTATTTGATCCTCACCATAGCCCACGAAAAAGTAAACTTATGATACCCTTTTACAAGTAGAACTGAGGCACAGAAAGGTTAAGTAGTTTGCTTAATGTCACAGAGCGCATAGGTGGGAAAAGTATCCTTGGTAAATATCATCAGGAAATTCTGGCCCTTTAAAGTGCCTCTCACTTGTCTTAGCCTCCTTTTAGTCATTGCTCTGGGGAAATAAAAGTATTCTCAGTAACTTACAACTCAGGGGCTATTGTCACACAGCAGGTTGGTCATAGCATCTAACAAGTATTGCATACGTATAATTTGCTAGGTCGGCACATACTGTATAAACACATTCATTCAGTTCTCATTCCAACCCTATTAGGAAAGTTATATAATTCTATTATTATCCCCCATTTTACACATGGGAATACTGAGGTACAGAAGTTATGTAACACACACACAAGGTACATAGCTAATGAATGGAGGAACCAAGCTTCATCCCAGGCATTGTAATGCCAGTCAGAGTTCATGAGTTTAACCACTGCACTTACTGCCTCTCAAGGGATGAGGACTGTGTACCCACTGCACATTGAGGGGGTAGGAGAGAGGTGCATGTCCACTGCATCATGAGTTCAAACTCAATCTTTCTATTATTTCAAACATCGTTGTACATGCTGATACTCGTAGTCCATGGTTGTTAACAAGGTGTCTCTTGGCATCAGGGGCCAATTGACTTTCACAGGCTGGGCTGGGGGATAAACCAATTCACAAGGATATTTCAGAAGTGCATTAGCACTCATGTTGGAACAGAACCTGAAAGTAAGGAACTGCCCATATGGGTCAAGTGTTCCCCGGGAGAGAGCTGTTGTCTGAGTTATCATTCAAGTGAGGGCTCTTGAACCTGTTTGGCTTCCTCGGTGAGAATGCAGAGGGGCACACCTTGCCTTTGCAAAACAAGTGCCTGTGCCAAGTAGAGATATGAGGAAATGCCGAAACTGACTCAAGAACATGGAAGCAAGCACTCACCATGTGGACTGAGGTCCACCTTGGACAACCTGTTGTCAACTTGGAGAAGCCTAAATGCATGAAACAGAACTGTAGGTTTGTTCCCACTTATTCTTTTTGGAGGCCTCCTTAACCATATTTGTGATTTCAGTAGTCAGTCCACATGTACTACCCCTTATTTTTTTACCACCCCTTATTTCTAAATCAGTGATTTGAAGACATGCTTGGAAAATTAAAATAGTATTGGCCTCCTTTTCTCCTTTGGAGTGTATAAAATTATTATAATAATAGAGCAAAAGCTGTGGAGAAGTAAATGGAGTTCAAAAGTACTTTGTGGTAGAGATCACACACAGGGGTGGGGAAGGAGGGCAGATCAACTTCACGAAGAGCTCACTAAGGTACAAGCACAGTTTTCCCATGTACTAACTAACTCATTTAATCCTCATAGCAACCCATACTGTTATTTATTATTACTTTAACAGATGAGGGATTGGAAGCATAAATAAGGTAAATAACATGGCCTGGTTAAAGGCTCATTAGTAGTGGAGTAATCATCAGGCAGTTTGATTCCAGAAATAATAGTATTTGTCTTCATGTACATTCAGTGAAAATTTTTTTGTTCCTCCTAGCGGCCAGGATTTCCGATAAGTTCTGCATTATCTGTAGTACAATATTTAGTACTGGTATCTTGCTGTTGCCTGTCCTAAAGATTCCTTCCTTTGTACATTTGTATGTAGGTGTGTATTGAGCTTACTTGAGAGGCAATATGTCTGATGTTGCATTCTAAGATATAGTTATGAAAGGTGCTGGGAACTTATAGATGCTGAGCATACCCAGAAGTCCTGATGTTACTTCCTACTCCTTCCTATAAGAATATAAAAAGAAGTTTGAGATATTTTCTTAGCTCTGCAATTTAAGAAATCTCAAACAGAATTAGGATTTTGTAATCACACACGTACAAAAATACTGTACTTTAAATCTACAGCTCAAGACTCTATCTCATGATCATAAGCTATTTTCATACCAAAAAGAGTTTAAGAAACTTTAAATTTTAGAGCACTTTCTTAGAGATTTACCATATGCTTTGATGTATTAAAGGCTACAAGAAATTCTTCAACATATAAATATGTAATTATCTTTAACCTAATATTTTTCAAACTTACTTGCATATGAAATTCTTTTTTCAAAGAATATTTATTAATGGACTCCTGACCTCACTTTTGAAAATGGTGTTCTAAATATAAACTATACCATTAAATACTAAAGCAAAAATATGTAACTGTAAGTCTCCTGGGTGTTACCCTAAGTTAGAGCTGGCCACAGATAGAACCTAAGTCTATGAAATGAAACATTTTAAGAGTCAGTCGAGATGCTGGCCTGGGCACTGAGGCGATTAGAACCTTATCTGTCCCAGGCTGAGTGGGAGACCATATCAAGTTGTAGGAGAAAATGGTTCCATAATGCCTTGATCAATTTCATTATTCTCCCTTTTCTTTTCTCATTAGCATCCATCTCTTTGTATTTTGAATAAATGTAGAAGTACAAATTAGCCAAAATTAGTAATCCTATTAAAAAGTAGGATTATTGCAAGACTGCAATCACATTTATTTTTATCCTCCTTCTTGCCCCATTTCTTGTTTGAGACCTTGTTAGGCCTGCTCTTTCCTTATCAGATGTGGTAAGATTCTCACTATCATCTCAAAACATGCTCTCACCCACTGCACTTGAATGATACCACCTATGCAGAATGTCCTTAGAATATAAATGCCATTTGCATTTAACTGTCAACACAGAGACTTCTAAGCTCTCTTAAAAGTCCACATGGCTTTGGAAGGCAATTTGGCCATGTCCATTAAAATTAAGTTTATGTATACCTTTTCACTCAGCACTCCACCAACTTTAGGAATAATCTCATGTAAGATTTTGCCAAAATATGAAAAAATAAATATAAAATATCTTAGGTTATTATTTCTAATAATGGGAAACTGAAACTGCCTAAATATGCTTCACCAGAGATTAAATAATTTGCCATTATTCATATGATAGGATGCTGTGAAACCATTGAAAAGCGTAGACTAGCCTTCCTCGGCTGACATGCAAACATGTCCAAACTACACTGTTAAATTTAAAAAAGAATCAAGTTACAGAACAGCAAATGTTGGGTGATTGTTTTTAACTTCATTATTTACTTTTATGTATATAAAATGTACTCATAGAAAAAACTGTAGAAAAATATATAGCATAGTGTAAATACTTATTATTTCTGGTAGTGAGATTATGGAAGAGCTTTTTCTTCTAAGTAATGTTTTTCCAAATCAATGTTTTTTTTAACAAGAAGCTTGAATTAGTTTTATTTTTTAATTTTTTATTGTTATACAATTACAGTTGTCCCCATTTCCCCCCATTACTTCCCCCTGCCCCATCCACCCCGCTCCCACATTCAGTCCTCCACCTCACCCTCCTCCCCATTGGGCTTATCCATGGGTCCTTTATACATGTTCTTTGACTTGGCCCTTCTCCTTTCCCCTGTTACCCTCCCCCCCTCCCCTCTTGTCACTGTCAGTTTGTTCTTTTTTTCCATATCTCTGGTTCTATTTTGCTCGCTTATTTTGTTGATCAGGTTCCAGTTACAGGTGAAATCATATGGTATTTGTCTTTCACTGCCTGGCTTATTTCACTTAGCATAATGCTCTCCAGTTCTACCCATGCTATCATGAAGGGTAGGAGTTCCTTCTTTCTTTCTGCTGTGTAGAACAATAAAGACGAAACTAATCATGTGTTCATTAAACTGGACCTCTTGAAAGCTGTAGGAAAAGGATAAAAACATGTTCTGATCATTTCCTCTCCTCAGAAAAACTCTCAGTCATCTTTCTCACTGGACAAGGCTACATGGAAGTTGAAAGTTCCTACTTGCTTTATCTAGAAAAGCAAAAGTTCTACTTTTAAAGACAACTGAAAGAATTGTTTTTTTCTGATTGTAAAAATAATACTTGGTGCCCTGGCTGCTGTGGCTCAGTGGATTGAGTGCAGGCCTGTGAACCAAGGGGTCATTGGTTCAATTCCCAGTCAGGGCACATGCCTGGGTTTCAGGCCAGGTCCCCCACTAGGAGGTGCACAAGAGGCAACCACTCATTGATGTTTCTCTCCCTCTGTTTCTCCCTCCCTTCCCTTCTCTCCAAAAATAAATAAATATTTTTAAAAATAATAATAATTCTTGGTGATCATAGAAATTTAGAGAATTCAGAAAAATACAACCAAAAAGGAATTAACACATACTGCCAACACTAGAGCATTATTTGTGTTATTTTAACCTGTTTCTTTCTTTCAAATGTGGATTTTTCTTGTTTGAGCTCAATTCCTGCCTACATTTTGTTAGTAATATATTTATGTATTTTGGCTGCTTGACCTCATCTTGTCCACTTTTCTTCCTATATTCTCTACAGTCTTGTATTATAAGATCAGTATGCAACATAAGGGAAGATTGCAGAGATACTTTGAAAATTCACATGTTTATTTCATTAAACATAAATTTATGTTGCATAAGGGACTAGGTTTTCTTTATGCTGGAATCTCCAGGTGTTTACCTAGATGTTAGGTAAAAGGTTGATGAATGGATGAATAAGCAGACAAGGGAATGATTAAAGAATAAACAAATGGATAGCAAGATTGAGGCATTATAGAACATAAAATCAACAAGACTTAATACCTCCTATACTTACCATATTAGACTGCCCCTGCTCCCTTGAGAAGCTGTGTGATGCAGTGGCAGTGTTGTTAAGTTTAGACTGAACCCAGGCAGCCTGGATTCAGAAGCATAGCCTTGGCTCCAACCTGGGTGTGATACTTACAGTTTTAAGCCTCAGTTTTATCAACTGTAAAGTGGGAATAATAATAGTTCCTATCGCAATGGATGAGTTAGTATATACATGGTATATAAGATAGTGTCTGCCACAGAGACTGTTTTACTATTAATATTTTTGCCATTATAACTACTACTATTACATATCAAGCCCTTTAATAGGACACACAAGCCCTGGCTTATCACTCTAGCCTCTTCCCACAATGACCCTGGGGTCATCCTGAAATAACCTCTCATTCCCTGATTAATACCAGTCTTTCTCAAGCTTCTGTGCCTTTTTAATATACTATGCCTCTGCTGAAAGTCTTTCTCTTTTAGATGTTTTTGTTCCTCTGCTGAGTGCCTTTCTCTCTCCCTTCATTTCCCTGTGGCAAATTTCCACTCATCCTTCAGAACTCAGCTCCAGAGTCCTTGCCCACTAAGTAATTCTCTCTTTCCCTTGTATGTACCACCACCCTTTCCTACAGGAAGTTAAGTTCTTCCAACCTCCAGAATATCCTTTAAACACATTTTCTAACTATCTTCTCATATTGAATTGTTTATGTATCTGCCACCCCGTAGCCAGACTGACTCCTTGGGACCAGGGTCAGCTGCAGCTGCTATTCATCTTTATGTCCCCACCACTGGCTCAGAGCCTGGTATACACTAGAAACTCTCAGTAAATATTTGTCAAGTGAGCAAAATAAATATAGTTTACACTAGTAACTAAATTGATCAAATGTTACAAAATGGGCTTGTTAAAATATCAAGCCAAATTGAAAATCAATTCTGAGTAACCATTATAAAATGAGTTCTATCAGTTTTCAGTTTTATTTTGTTTTTACTACCTATGATAGAGTTACTACTCCTAAATTCTATTCCGGAGTTGGCATTGTACTTGTAACCTTTATATTTAATATGCTAGAACACAATTTGGCACCCTGTGATCAGATTTTAAAGCACACGAGTCTCAGCAGAGCTGCTGCTTTATTCACTGTAAGTGCCTTTGGAGACATTTAGGAGAATCACTGTAAAAATCATCTACAAAGTTTGGTAGACACACTTCTCTACTTTTACTTATTTTTTATTGATTTTAGACAGGGGGGAGGGGATAAAGACATTGATTTGTTGTTCCACTTACTTATGCATTCATTGGTTGATTCTTGTATGTGCCCCAAGGAGGGATCAAACCCACAACCTTGGCGTATCAGTACAATGCTATAACCAACTAAGCTACTCAGCCAGGGCTTACGCTTCTCTGCTTTTAGATTCAGACACCTTTTCTTTGAATTTCAAGGAAATGTCACCAACTTTTGACTGCCTTGAGGAGGAGCAAGTACTTACAGAGAGTCCAGTTAATCTTAAAACATCACGTGAGCCAAGTCTTCCAACATATTCTCCCACCCCAACCATACAGCCAGACTACGCAGAATACTATCAACTTTCCTCTTTCCTTCTTATCATATAAGCAAAACAGGAATGGAAGAAAACTTGGAGAAATGAATCATCACAACAGTCAATAATGAGCTCCTGAATAATCAAAGTGTGACTGCTTTTTGTGAGAAACATTCTCCTAAAACCTAGAAAGATATTTTGATAATTTAGTACTGTTCCATCTGCCTGTTCTTGTCAAAGAGGCTTTTTTAAAGTACATATTCATGGTACTTTCCCTATTACTATTACTATCCTTATTTATAATGCCTTAAGCGAGACGAGTTATTCTCAGCTTAACTTAACCTAACAGAACTTGAAACACATTCCTCTGTAACCAATGCATTACTGTCAGCATCACACTCATGCTTCTCATCCCAGAATTGTTCCACCTAGTTCAACAACCAATAATGTAGGTAGTTATGAAGAACTAAAATATTTGGTATATCTGCTAACCTGACAGTTTTAGCAGTTGGGGTTTGAGAGTGTTTGTTTATGTCACTGCATGTGTGTATGAGCGTGCATGTGTGTTAATCCTTAAGCTCACTTCAATATGCTGAAATAATTTAAAAGATCAGAACTGAATTTTGCAGCCTGTAAATACTGTCCATGGAGAGTTGAGCATGCGTTCTCATAACAACTGACCATTGATATTTACCAAGTGAAGTAAGTCACTTGGTTTGAGGAAGAGCCAAACCAGAAGGAACAAAGAAATCTGACACCATATTTTAAAGGGCTACTGAAAGTTTTATGACTATCTCACCTCCCAGTTTCATGTGGCTTTCCCTCTACGTTTTCATAACTTTGAAATTATGTGTCTTAAGTCATGAGATTTTAGATATATATTGCCTTGTGCATTTGTGAGAATTTGTGAGAATCAAAGTTTTCATAATAATAGCTTATAACACATGCCAATTTTAACCTTCAGGGGCTTCCCATGTGCCCTCTGTCATATGCCTTTGCCACCTCCTCCCTGTGATGGGAAAGGGCAGGTGTTGGGTCTTCAAATGAGAAAACTGAGGCCCATGAGGTAAAAGGACCAAATCACAGAGTGGAGAACCAGGAAAGTCCCCGCCATTTGCACCAGCTGGGTGAACCTACGCAGAATGAATTCTTTGTTCACTGACATATTGCCATTGCCAGTAGCCTCTCAAATATTTGTTGAACTCGTTAAGAGGACCTACTAGAAATACATTGGGAAGACATGCATTCCATAATGGTGCTGCTTAGCATAAATTATCTTAAAACATTTAAATCCAATACTGGTACTTTTGGTAAACTATCATCACAGAAATGGGCTATAAGAATAGCATTATGGCCCTGCTGGTGTAGCTCAGTGGATTGAGCACAGGCCTGCGAACCAAACAACAACAGTTCAGTTCCCAGTCAGGGCACATGCCTGGGTTGCAGGCCAGTTCCCAGCAGGGGACACACGAGAGGCAACCATACATAGGTATTTCTCTCCCTCTCTCCTTCCCTTCCCCTCTAAAGATAAATTTTTTAAAAAGGACAGCATTATAGCTAAGTTATGACTCAAAAAAGTTACAAAGATAGTATGATAAATGCTTGTATGGAAGTAGGAAGTAGCAGGTTCATTCAGCTAAAAATACAAAATTTTTAAATCCAGGGGCAGGTAAAAAGACCTTCCAAGATATTTTCTATTTATTTTAGATGTCAAATTTCTTTGTACATTTCCAGCTTTGGAAAATGCTTAGGTTGACATCCTTGAAAACACAATCATGTATTTCAAAAGGAATATGGCAAAGAAACTTCCAAAAACAAATTGACCCATACCATCCATCTACCCAGCGCCCAGTTGTCATCTATCTGTTATCCCTTTTTTTAACCCATTCTAGAAGCAGATGTAATTTGGCTTTGTGCAGTGTTACACATGCTTAAGAAGAGTGTGGAGGAGGTTTGAAAGGCTATCTTTATATTTTTAAAAAAGAATATATTGAATAATTTATTGAAATTATGAACTTTCATTTCATGATTAAGTAGGCCTAATATTTAATGCTTTGCAATGTGGATCCATTAGGTAATAGACTGATATATCCATTTCAGGTAAACCTGTTGAATTGGCCACAGATAATTACCATTTTAAATTTACTAGGAAAATATGTAATGTATATTTTGAGTACCGTTTATCTCAGCTAAAGTGAAGTCAGTAAGTATATTTCAAACCAACCAAGATAGTTTGTTCACTCTTTGGAGAGACCATTCAAAGAAGTGGGTGGGATCTGCAGAGAGGAGGTCCCGCCTGGCTCCACCACTTACCGGCTGGCCTTAAGTTTCTTTTTTTTTTTAATTTTTTTTTAATTTTACTTATTTATTTTTAGAGAGACAGTACAGGAGTGTCCTTAAGCTTCTTTATCTTCTGGAGTTTCAGTCTCCTTACCTGTGGAGTAAAGCAATCTTTTCACAGGGTTGTCCTGGGAATTCAATAAATCAATCTATGCCAACCTCCTGGAACAGATGATTAGCATTTGAATGTTTCTTGTTTTTTGTTGTTATTGACAATATTATTCTAAAATTCCCAAGAGAACTGAAGTAAAATGTTCTCATTTATAAGAATTACTTGAGCCCTGGCTGGTGTGGCTCAGTGGATTGAGTGTTGGCCTGCGAACCAAAGGGTCATTGGTTCGATTCCCAGTCAGTGCACATGCCAGGGATGCAAGTCAGTTCTTCATTATGGGACGTGAGAGAGGCAACCATGCATTGATGTTTCCCTCTCTTTCTCCCTCCCTTCCCCACTGTCTAAAATAAATAAATAAAATCTTTTTTAAAAAATTAAAGAATTACTTGAGCATACATAAACACAATTATAGCATAAAAGGAGAATATTGATGAAAACGTTTTCAAAATGATATGCCCTGCAGGAAAATAAAAGTATGAATGGGAGGCTCAACTAGATGAATGCACAATAGTCTTGAAAATAAAATTAACATTGCATACTTACTCATACAAAATGTCCAGAGAGGATATTGACTTTAGCAGGGCTTCTTTATTCAAAGGCTCAGTTTTAACTTTGTGACCATAACTTTGTTGCTCCTGGTTCATCTTTTTTCCCACTAATAATCCTTTATTATTTTGTAAGCACCTTATACTTTTTAAAAAATATATGTATGACTGGTTTTCCATCAGAACAGTCCACTACTACAAATTCAACTTGTAATTGAAAAATGGTGCCAACCTGCATTTATACAATTAGAGTGCTCTAATTAATGTCTACTCTGTATATAATCTTGTAATGAACAAAGGTAAGTAAAAAAGTTGAGAGGTGGATCCTAAACCTTTGTTTAATGATGATTATTCATCTGTTCTCCAATTGTCTCCCTACAGATTTAACAGATGTGGGTGCCCTGAACTTCCATGCTTATTAGCAGAGCCTCAACTAGTTAGGTTGCCTGCCTTTCTTGCATCACATAACAATTTGTCATTAGATTGCCACACCTCTAAATTTCAAGGTAGTCTCATAAATATTCACTCCCTTGCTTTGAAAATACGTTGGTGAAAGAGTTTATTAAAGGATTGGTGGACCCACTCTTCTGATGTTGACCATGTGACAATCTCATTCTTCCTGGGCTTAAAAGGAATACAGTGGAACCATAAGACCTCAAAACAGGAGGAGAGTAAAAATAAGAATTTGGGGGAGGAAGACTCAGTCCTGATGATTTTTTCAGCCTCATTTGGCAGAACATCATCATCAAAAGGTTTAGTTTTGAAGTACAGATTTATTTGTTGGAACATTTATTGAATGTCTACTCTGTGCTAGGCACTATACAGGTGCTGCTGGCTGTGCATTGGCAAGCTAAACAGGTCTTTGCCTGTTGTGGAGTTTAGAGTTAATCCCATATCTCGGAAATTGTATCTAGTATGTATTTATTGTTCAATGTGTAGTTATTTGTCAAATACTTCTCATTGTCTAATTTTTCTAGTAATGTTCTTTATCGCTCTTTTCTCTTTTTCTGGTCCAGGATCCAGTCCAGAACCACACATTGCATTTAGTGACACTTTAGTCTCCAGAATTGGAAACGGGTGTCCAGTCTTTCTTTGGCTTTTCTTACACTGGTATTTTGGGGAGTTTAAGCCAGTTGCCTTATAGGATATATCTCAATTCAATTTGTGAAAGATAGATCTTCCAATTTCAGTGTTTCCAAACATGTATTATGTTGGTCATGTCTCAAAATTATCTGAGAACTTGGTGAAAATATAGAGAACCACACTGATTTCATGCTATCCTATTTCAATGAGCCTGGCACTCGCGCTATCTCTCTCTCTCTCTCTCTTTCTCTCTCTCTCCCTCTCTCTCTCTCTCTCTCTCTCTCTGTTCATTATTAGCTCTTCAGGTAATTCTGCCATACACTGAAGTCTGAGAGCTTCTAGTCTAATATGATTTCCTTGTGGCAGGAACATAAGTAATCTTGTGTTCTCAGTGTGTCTAAAAAGCGACTTGCAATGTCAGTAAGCCTTGATTTTGGTTAAGGTGGTATCTGCCAGTTTTCTCTTCATCTTTCCCCTATGTGATTAATTGTTTGTCTGGAAATGATGCTTGGAAGCTGTCTAGCTAAGCTGCTTCCCAAGTTTTTGCCCCAGTGGTCTAGGCCTCCAGTGGGGACCTTGCCAAGTCAGTTAGCACTGTAGTGATTGGAAATGGTAAGTCTCTAATTCTATCACCTTCAACATTTCTTAGCATTCACTTGTAAAGCATAACTTTCCCTTCTTCTCCAGCTCAACCTCTGAAAAATACTTGTTTAATATCAGCATGGACTCGTGGCTTCCTTTGTATTCAATGCATTGTAATCCGTTCTGTCATTCTGCCATGGCCTTGGAATCAGCCACTTTTCCTTTTAATCAAGAATGGGAGCTAGAAACCAAGATCTGGTTTCTATTTAAACTAGTTGGAACTTCATCCCAAGAACAAAAATACGTGCCACCTGTTCACCTAAAAGTAAAATGCACTGCACAAACTGTAGCTGGGCTGATCCTCAAAAGTATGGTCTGGTTAGTTTTCCCTCTTTCCTCATTTCCATATCCACATGTTTATTTGTGTTATCCTCCCACAACCAAACACTAATTCACATGCTACAAAGTTTCTCTCTCTTTCTCTTTGCTCCTATCTTCATTGTGATCAAGTTTCTGAGAAGCGGTCTACCCAGATAGCGGCCATACTGCTCACATCCTTGAAACCATGATACGCACCCACAAAAATGCCTGTACAATGCCTGTACTTTTACTTTTTTTTTCAAAGCACCTTTATATCTGGTTTTCCTTTTTGTCCTCCAAACTCCATGAACTTGTGAAACAAATATTATTATTTTTCTTTTGCATTTTAAGAAAGTGAAGCCAGAAAAATGGAAGACTTTTTGACACCTAGCACCTCATTGTGTTTAGCATTTTGAGTTTACATGTCTAGTCCTGGCCACCAAGGTACTATGCTTGTTACAGGTCTCACCACTGTCACTGGAGAAGCCTGGGCTATGTTCTCACAGTTCAGAAAACTGTGATTCTTTATTCTGAGTTGGAAACCAAGTCAAATCAACTGCATAGTGAATCAAAAACACAAGAAGCATTCCCCTAAAAAAAAGACTGATAAAAATACTCCCATCAACTTTTTACTTTACTACTCTTTTAGTTGATATTTTATAAATATATTGAGCACATGCTGTGTATCAGGCAGTGTTCTAGGTCCCAAAGAGATAGCTAGGGCCAAAACAGCTAAAAAGCTATGCTCTTATAGACCTTACCTACCAGGAGCAATGGCATGTGAGGAGAAAGACAATAAAGAAAATAAATAAGGTGTATAATGTACTCAAAGTTACAAGCAGAGTCACCAAATACAGTGCACAGATTGCTCACTGCCCAGCTTTGTGCCATGGAAGTCTTGGACCTAAGCAACTAAGGATAGAATTACCATTACATAGGATGATGGGGCTACAGTGAAGATCAGGGGTTCTTTTTCTTTGTTTCTAAACTGTATATTGAAGTATAATACGCATACAGAAGAGTGCAGCTCCATGAACATTGCAAATTGAGCACTCCACATCCCCAGCATCACTATCAACAAAGCAGAACATTACCAGCACCTGAGAAGTCCCCCACATATTCTTTTCCAATCATTAATCCCCCCACTACCATGATTTTTAACAGCATTTATTAGTTTTGGCTGAATTTGTATTTTATACACCTTGAATCATACAGTATATGCTCTTTAATGTTTGGTTTCTTTTGTTCAAATTATGTTTTTGAAATTCATCCATGTTGTGTGTAGTTGTGGCCAGCTTGCTCATTTTCACTGCTGATGAATAGTTCATAGTATAAATGTGCCACTGTCAATTTGCCCATTGATGGCCATTTGGGTGGCTTGCAGTATTTCTTTGTTACAAATAGCACTGCCATGGAGATCCTTGTACCCATCATTTAGGGGACTTATATAAACATTCTGTTAGGAAAGGTGTATTCATATTAAACTTTAGTAGACCCTGCCTGGAAGTTGGTCCAGAACTAACTTACAATCCACTACTTTAATATGAGAGAAATCCGTTCTGATATGCTAAGTAAAATGTCTATTCCATAAAATGCAATCAGATACACCACCCTACATTGTAAAGAACTGTACCAAAATATTATTGGGAGACAACTCCACTCTGTGCCTACAAAACAAAAATAAATTAGCTAAAACTTATTGGCATTATTGGCTTTAATGAAGAAATTGAATATATATTATATAAGTACAATAAAATAATAATCTTATATAATGATTACCAGATAAAAAGTAAAATGAAAAAAGTAGCTCATTTATACTGGAAAATATAAAATACCATATTTGCCATGTATAATGTGCACCCACAGTTGTGGCCCAGAATTTGAAGGAAAAAATCTTTTGTTTTAGGGGTTTTTTTGTAAATACTTCTTTTTTCTTTCTTTCTTTCTTTCTTTCTTTCTTTCTTTCTTTCTTTCTTCCTTTCTTTCTTTCTTCCTTTCTTTCTTTCTTTTTAAGATTTTATTTATTTATCTTTAGAGGGTAAGGGAAGGAGAAAGGGAGAGAAATATCAATGTATGGTTGCCTCTCCTGTGTCCCCTGCCGGGAACTGGCCTGCAACCCAGGCATGTGCCCTGACTGGAAATAAAACCGAGATGACCCTTTGCTTCACAGGCCTGCACTCAATCCACTGAGCTACACCAGCCAGGGCCTTTTGTTTTAGTTTTTAATTCAATTTCTATTTAAGTTTTTAATTCAATTTCTATTTATTTACATTTAGATGTTTGTTCCTTGTATTATAAAGGAATTTTAGCATTTATTTTTAAACGTATTCTGGTACAAGAAATTTTATATAACAAATAATTGTAAAACACAAGAGCAGATATAAGCTATTTCAAGTACTACCCATGTAAAATGCACATCCTTATTTTTCCCTCAAAAATTTCGGTAAAAAGTGAACATTACACATGGCAAAATATGGTGCTAACCCTAACACTGGATTATGTGACCTTTATTGTATATCCTAAAACTTTCTGGTCACTATAAATCAATTTCAACAGAGACATATTATGATCCCAGAGGAAGATACGTTATTATACCTTTTAACAAACTTGACAATATTATCCTAAAACTTCTTTTAAGCATAGGTGAAAGAGCCTATCAAAGATTATATAAAATTAAAACATTTATCCTGTCAAATATTGAGACATATTATAATGTAACAGTGATTAAATGTTATGTAACTACACAAAAATTGACCAATGTACCAGAATGAAGTAGATAACCATAGATATAATGGTATTTAGGAATATAAAAGCAGCATGGCAAACATTTATGCAGAGTCTTTGAATGCTGGGCTATATGATAAATGCTTTGTATATGTACTTCCCTTAATGCCCTAACAACTCAGTAAATTCAGCATTCCCCACTTTGCAGATGAGGTACTGGGTTTCAGAAAAAATAACTTGCTTGGGGCCCCACAGATCCTTCCAGTGGGAGAAATAGGCCCCAGTCCAATCTGAATACACAAGTCAGGAGTAGGCCAGAAGAAGGAGAAACATCAAAAGAGAACAGACTGAAAGACACAATTTGTTCCCAATGGAAGAATTGTTAATATTTGTAGCTCAAATTAAATCTATGCTCTCAAACAGGTAAGTGAACAAAGGGTCATTTCATAAACAAGCAATAGCAAATAATATGCAATTGTAAGGAAAATATGTACTAAAACTGGCTAGTAAATAAAGAATTGCAAATTCAAGCAATTTTGCAGTAATGTTTTATACTTTTCTAATTAGCAAAAATAATTTTATTGATTTGGATGTGGTGTATAAGAATATATACATTTCCCTCAGATAAAAAGTTAGAGAAAATGTTTGATATCTTGACCTGGGTGATAGCTACATGAGTATATACATTCTCATGTAAACATGTCAAAATTCATTGAGCTGTACACTAAGATTTGTGCATTTTGTTGCATGTACCTCAATAAAGAAGAAAAACAACTAAAACATAGTAAGAGATGACATCAAAGTTATCTGTGAGAAAATAAAGGTAGAAATAATTAGATGCTGTCAGGGTTAAGGTTAGTATAAAACATTCATCATGGTTAGTATAAAGCATTGAGCCCACAAATGTGAAATTCAAGTTCTCTTAAGAGCCACAGCAGAGAAGGGTTTATAAACACTGGCATAACTCACAGTGGTCATTGAGGTCCAGACAGAGCAACTGCTTGAAGGAACACAGTCACTGCTGGTCCTAAGAATCAGAAATGTCTCCCAGGGAGCACAGAAAGAAAAATTAGATGATGGAATGAACTGTGTTCTCGACACACCTGTAGTTATTAAAATAATGAGTTTCTGAGATGTGTCTCTTATACTGATTCTACAAAAAGTCAGTGGGGTAACGCCAAAACACAGTTCCAAAAACACAGTTTTACCTGGAACAGCTATGTGATTAAATTTTGTAGGTTTCTGAAAATAAAACTTAGAGGATCAAGTGGATCAGTTTTGTCCTCCAGGGGTAATTTGGAAATGCCTGGGAACATTTTTGGTAGACACAGCTCCGGGAAGACTGCTGCTAGAATCTAGTAAGTGGAGGCCTGGGATGCTGCTTAATACACTACAGTGCACAGCACAGCCCCACAGTAAAGAATGACGGAACTCAAAAAGTCAATTGTGCCAAGGTTGCCAAACCCTGATTTAGAAAAATGAACAATGTGTCAACTAACTTGGACAAAAAGTAGAAAGTATTGGTTCATTTGCACATTAGGAAGAGGGGAGTACAAATGTGGTAATTATGGCCTGGCCTTCCAAGGGCCATGATAACCCCTAGAAAATAGGAACTATCCCAGGTAAGTATATTTCTTTGGCCTAGCAAGTATTGCCTTATTAGACAGTGGGTAGGTGTTAGGTGTTGATGTGGCCCCTCCATCAGCCTAACTATCTGAAAACTAGTTAACTCATAGATCTGAGCCTCTCTGGCCTGGAAGATTCCTCCTCCACATAGAAGGATCCACAGAAGGAATTAGAGAGGCTCCATGGAGCTACACCCACTGACTGACTCATTTGTGTCCTTATCATATACCTGCCCTTGGCATTGTTTACAGATCTAGTGGTAAACCAAACTGAGAGCAGCTAAGCAACGTCAAAGGCATCATCCTTGCCAATTTTTGCATTTTAACCAGATTCTGAAGACTGGTCCAGCTCAGCAGTAGATATCACTGGCTACCAGTGTCGAGAAGCCCTTTTCTCTCCATCTGGGGACATTGATTCTCTTTGGTTCACATCTTTCCCAAATTTGTTGAGAGGGAGAGAGAGAGAGAGAGACAGAGACAGAGAGAGCGAGAGAGAGCTTTCTTCCTTAGTTCTAATTTAGAAAATTGCTGGGTAGGTCTCTGGACCAGCATCTATCACTTGCCCACAAAAGTGTGATTGTGTTTTCACTAGAGCCAGTAGAAAAAGAATCAATTATCCCAAAGAATGGGATATTCTGCTCAGAATAAGAGAGGGGTACTAGGCAGTCAAGACAAACAAATATCTTGCACTCTAGAAAAATGTCTTTTTTTAAAAAAAGAAATTTTTGCTTTGAAATAATTTCAATCTCACAGAAGAGTTGCAAGAATAGCACAAAAATGCCAGTAAGTCTATCAAATGAATCTGCCATTTGTTAACATTTTGCCGCATTTGCACATATTCTCTTTCTCCCTCCCTCCCACAAGTATGTGTGATTACTTTTTCCTGAACCACTTCAGAGTTAGTTACATTGTTTATCCCTAAATATTTCACTGACTATTTCACAGGATCAAGGATGTCCCTTATGTAAATACCACATAACAATGGTCATATTCAGAACATTTAATGTTGAATCTGTACCATTGCCTAATATATTATACAATACAATTGTAGCAATAAAGCCCTTCATAACAACTTCTCTTGGTTCAGGATAGTGCACTGCATTTAGTTATGATTCTTTTCTCTTTGCTTTGGAACAGTTTTCACCCTTTTGTGTGTGTGTGTGTGGCATTTATCACATTGACATTTTTAAAGAGTATGGGCCAGATGTTTCATAGAATAGCCCTAGGTTTGGTTTCTTTTCATGGTTCCTCATGCTTAGATCTAGTGATGTATATTTGGCAAGAATACTACCCAGTGGTATGCTGGGCCCAGCTAGTACCACCAACGAGGACCAATTCTCACATCTTTTCCCAATGCCGCATTCTGTGATGTCATATCAGTAGCTTGAAATGAGCCAACATGGGAGGATTTGCACCAGGGATATCAACAAATGCTACAGATCAGGGCTCTCCTCTCTACTCCTACCCCTACATTGCCATTTGTGAAACATTTACCTTTATATCACAGCACTGCATATAGTTGTGTCCTCATTGCATACCATCAGAAGGCACAGGATGCTGGTCTACGCAATTATTGGTGATATTTCATTCATTGGTTAAGACAGTATCTGTCAGGTTTCAATTCACCATGAAGAGTAATCATTTTCCCCTTTGTAATTAATTTTCCCTAAGGTGAGATCCTTTGAGACTATGTCACTATCCTTTCCTGTTTCTCCTCTAACTGTGACCCAATAGCTTTTATCTATTGAAGTCTCTGTCTGAATCAATTAGCACAATAATTGTTGCAAGTGGCAATTTTCTGTCTCTTTCATATCTTCTCCATTTATTTGTCAGTGTTCTACAAGTTAGTTTTTTTTGTAGACTTAACCCTAAAATAGATAAATAATTGTTAATAGACTTGTATGCAAACTGACATCTCCCAACAGTTTGTCAAGTTGTTCTAAATCCTAAGTATTTGTGACCAAGTTATTAGTGCCTATTGCTATAGTGCAGAATAGTTTCCATGGACAACAACATCAATACAGAAGAAGCAGAATGAGTGTTCGGAAATGATTTTCCCATTCAATTATGAGTGTATGTGTTTGATGATGACATGCTGTTCCACCAACAGTGGAGGGGCATTTGGAGTCTTTTTTCCAATCTACCTAATTCCAGTTTTTAACAAAGCAAATCTTTGGGAGATTTCTGGTGAGATATTTGCACCGCAGTCATAGAAAGTTTGCTAGTGCTTGGCAGAAGGGGAAGGGCACTGCGGGAGTCGAGAGTAATATCTGCTATGAGATCGGACAATGCACTGAGGATCGTGTCCCTGTGGAGCGTCATCATCTGTCAAACAACAGGAATCATAGTCCCACTGAATTTATTCTCACATTCTAAAACTGTCTTGTAGTTTGTTCTCCTACTTGGGAAGCAAAAACCTAGAGTTCACCTCATTAGCGTGATATCTCCATCAATTGAGCCAATAAGCCAGGGGAAAAAATAAGGTGTCCAATGTGGAGCATGAACCCAGTGACCCACTGATTGAATCCACAATCCAGTTAGATTAGCCATGAGGGTGCAGCACCAGGACCTGATACTGTTTCATATTACCCCGGGCATTCAGCCACATCATCTGACTGACTTCTCTGCTTCTCTTTGTTTATCCTTGACAGTCTTGTAAACCCACTGAAGGATCCAGTTACCTCTCCCTTTAAGAAGATCTGTTTCTCAAGTGTTAGCTTCCCTCGTACCTATAAGGTTACCTCTGTTGCCATCATTGTGAGTAAAAGAAATGTTCTGTCCCAGGTCAGACTGCAGTTTCTAAAGAACTTTTACACTCAAGGCATGAAATTCTAGAGTTCAGTGTAAATCTTAATTAAATTTCATCATGTGGAATTGCTGAGAATCAGACAAACAGTATTTTTCCTGGTTTATACGTGGTTTGGCGAATTCCATGCGAAAGTCAATTAACCCTGACATGACTATCAGAACTCAAAATAGGTTGCCTTGAATTTCTAGAATAGAGGTTAGCCCAAGGGTGAAGTGGGGGCTGAGGTATAAAAGAATGTGGGGCACTGCCAAAGTATGCTTTCTTTCTCTCCCTGGATCTCTCCACCAGGATTGCATCAGGGCCCCTTGTGTGGGCAAGAAAGTCTACAAGTGAGTTGCGAGTCTGTCTTCCCACGATGCTGGAGCTGTCTCAGCCTGGTACTTCCAGGCTCCAGCTCCACATTTCAGTGTTTTCAATATTTAATGGCCCTTCTAAGGTAGAGAATTATTTGGCAGCATCCTTAACAGTATCTGTCTGAGGTCTTTTATCTGCTGAACTTCCACTTACTAAATTGAAAAGTTGGTATCTGGAGTTTTGTTTGGCTTTGAGCAGCATGGCTCAGTTGGTTGCGCATCACCCACAGGGCGAAGGGCACATGCCCGGGTTGCGGGTCCATCCCTGGCTGGGTGAGAAGCAACCAATCGATGTTTCTCTCCCTCTCTTTCTCTATCCCTTCCCCTCTCTCTAAAAATATCTAAAGATTCTCTTTATCTGAAAATAAATAAAATATTTTAAAAAGCATTGTTTGGATGACTCACCTAAGGTTCTGATGAGGCAAAAGGAGTCTTTAGGGATGTACAAATATTTTCAATATATTTTACTCAGCTTTAGTTATTTTAATGCCCAAAATAATCCACTTTTTCTCTTCTCTAAGATTTTAAGACACATTTAACTTTAACTTTGAATTTGAGCCTAATTTCAAAATCAAAGATGCTTTAGAAATCCGCTGTCTCTCCCCCCTCACTGTACATGCATTTTGTTTGTTGGTTTGTTTGTTTTTACTTTGAATGAAAGGACTTTAACCTTTCTAAATTTAATCTTAATCAACACCCACTTCACCTGTTGGGTTCACTGTTCCATCATCTTTTACCAAGTTAGAAAACCACTGTCTCTTGCCTGAAAAACAAAGGGCAATTAATTCCTACCGTCAACCTAGCTTCTCTTTGTATAGTCTGTTTCTAGAGATTATAGGCAAGCTTTAAAGTCCAAAGCAATGGGCCTCTCAGCTTGTGAAGCAGAAAACTTTTGAAGCAGATTCACTGCCTCCAGTTTCAGAAGGGTCACTAGAGTGTTGGGGAATAAAGTTAATTTGTGTTCATTTTGTAATGCAAGATAAGCATGGATAATTATCTTTGCTGACGTTGTAATGTCCTTGCTGTTTGGTTTGTTTATTTCATTTTATGGCTTTAGCTTTATTTTGTTTTTGAAAACCCCAGTGAAATCACTCAGAAACCTGAGAGAAAAGCATAATCCTTCCAGAAAACTTCACAGAGCTAACCACTTCTGTAAATCCACTGAGTGTGCATTTACTCTGGTCTACTTAATTGCTCCTCATTGATATACCTGATATAACTGGAAAACCCTCCAGCCTGGATTCTCAGGTAGAAGGGAAAAAGAGAGAGGGCAGAGCAATTTCTAGGCCCAAGAGTTCCAAGTCATTAAACACTATGCACCTTCAAGTGCTGATTTATACAGGACCTGGGAAAGGGGTGAGTGATGGAACTGTTTTTATGTTTGTGTATGCTTACAAGCTAGAACATCGCCATTTTTTTAAAAATAGAAATCCTTCTAAACCATGTATTGTTTCATTATATGACAGAGTGCAGGGACAGTATTTACATATATCACTATATTTAACAAGATAAATGAAGGTGCATTTGAGGGTTGTGGATAGATGCAACACCCCTTCCACACACACTTATGCATCCCAATCAGGCTACTGAAAAAGCACTTTTGTTAACCAAGGCCCAGAACTCCTATTTTAATTTGAAATCTTGAAGGGTGAAAAAATAAAATAATGGAAAAATGGATAAATTAAAGCTCATCAAATTTCAATATAAAGCAACAGAAGTTTAGTCTTTGAAGTAATTGCTGTAACTACTTTTTAAGATTTTACATTTTATATATAATACTACGAATATTAGTTCAATAATGTGTCATTGTCACAGAAGTGAATTTACATTTTTAATAATACTTGCATTGCGTGTATACCAAAATAAGCATGCTATGACAGAGGGGGAAAAATCTCAGGAAAGCACTAAACTGATTTAAGAAAATATTATAGTTAAAAAATAAACTTATAGAGTTATAAATTATTCATTTAGAAGTTGTCTGAATTTTCACCCTCAAAGTCATTCATGTTCCTTCTAGAAGTGCTCTGTAAACACACTCGCACAGCTAATTAATACACACACACACACACACAATGTGGCTTCCTCTTAACTCTGGAAGAGGCTCTGCACGCCCCCCTCCCTTTTCTCTCAATGGTATGATCTGCATTTGAGCCCACACTGAGGTGCCAAGCTGTGACAGCTTCTCCAACTCCACAGCCATTTGCTACAACCAGGGGCGGCCTGAGTCCACTTATGCTTTCCTTTCCCACCAACAGGGGCAAATTGAAGTAGACAGTGAAACCGTCTTCAAGTTAGCCGGGCTGGTTTTACAGGTAAGAACTGACCAGCTGCTCTTTTTTATTTGTCGCTTTTGTGAACTGCCTGCAACTATGAAACTTCTGCAGGGGCCAGTCGCTGATGGATTTTTAAGCCAGCCGGTTGTTTGCCAATGAAAAATGGGAGCACCCGTGTTCTGTTTTAGCATAGTTTGCATGAGCTGCAGTGTGAGATTGTGTATATCAAAGGAAAATGAATTTGGGATTGCTCTGAAGGAAGAGTTACAACCATGTTCCTGGAAAGGAGCTCTGGGTTACCTGAGAGGCCGCAGTTGTTACAATGGCTGCAATTGTAATTTAAATTTCACAACTTTTGTCGACTTTTTCTTGAGGTTGAATTAAAGAACCTTTAATTCTTTTGTCTCCCCTTTTATTGAATTTATGGGGTGTCACTGGTTAACAAAATTTTACAGGTTTGTGATGCTCAATTCCACAACACATCATCTGTACATTGTATTGTGTGTTTGCCACCCCAAGACAGCCCTTTAATTCCTAAAAGCACTGGTAACTAAAAAACTGAGTGTGCCCCATGCTGGTTTGAAAGGAATAAACAAATAGCATGTGTTGATTTACCTGGGTCAAGGTTTAAAAGGTCTGCTCCCAAACTAAAAAGTGTGCCATTCCAATAGACAAGCATTTATCATGTGGCCTTAGAAGCATAAAAGGAGAAATAATCCTCTATGCTTCTAAAGATATACGTGTCTCTAATGTTAAGAATAAGAACTAGCTCATGACTACTAGTGTTTCCTTATGGACACCACATTCTTCCCCACGGTCGTAGAGAAAGTGTTCCCTGGTACATTATTCAAAACAAGACAGAACTCAGGGACTTTAAGAGGGGTAAATAATCAAGAGTAAAGTTCATGTAGCTTAATTAACATAAATACAAATCAATCATCTATTTTTGTTTTTTATTCCAGGAAGCCAAAGGGGATTACACCAGGTAAAGTGGTTTCTTTTCTCATACTACTACGCAAAATAATGTGGGCTGAGTCTTTTTATGCTATTTTAAATAACAATGGGTACAAAATCAGAAGAAAATAGATCCCTGAGGCATGAGACTGAGATCTCTTCCCTCTTCAAATAGAGACCTATTCTTTTTGTGAATAAACCGAAAATGAAACTTTTCAATCCAGAGTGACAATGAATTATAGCAAGAAGTTCTCAAAGTTCTTTTTTCTATCATCTGTTAACATGACAAAGAAATCTACAAAAAGCTTTGGTATCCTATGCTGACTTTTTTTAACTTACAGTAATCCTGGGTTTAAGGAGTTATACCATAAACACAAAAAGATTAAATCTATCAGCTGCTTAGTTAAAGGATTAATAGGGGCTTTCTCTTTGCAGCTGCCCTGAAGGGGCCTCACCCTTCATACACTTGACCTAACAGTTGTATGTTGCCACCAAATCTCTTACTGATTCTAACTGCATAATTGGTCACATCATCACAAAGTGTTCACATTTGAATTAGCCTCTGCATATATTCTGTCCTTTTAATGTGATAGTTGTAGTTATAGAAGTAGAAACAGTTCAAGGCGGCAGAGTGCATGCCTCACTCCCACATTGTTAATGTTTGACCCCTGTAAACTTTACCCATAGATTATTTACAGATTGGCTAGTGCTCATTCACAGCCAAGTCTTTGAATAGTGTGTTCCTTAACAGACTGATAACAAACCAATGCCTTCCAAGTTTGAAAACTTCCAGTCTGGGGTAATGCTTCACTTCAGACTCTGAGCACTCTCCTTGGCTGCCCATTCACTTTGGTAGAATGACTGAGGGGTGCACTTAACATGTCATGATCTGCTCACCACATCCCTTGTTAGCTCCATTTGTGCTATATTGTTATTTTTAATTATTTTAGGTTAGGAAATATGTTTGAAGAAATCATAAATATCAATAAATACCATTTTCTTAATTAAAAGAAAATGTCAGGAGATAAAATGGGGATCAATTACCAATAGTTTCTAGGTCATTAACATCAAGATCTGCTGTGTCCTCCCTGTTGTCTTTCCTGGAGGAAACTTATTTCCTAGGAAGATCAGATATGCAAGGAATGCCATCATGTAAGGAGGGGGTGAGTCTGAAGTTGATTTACAAATGAGGGCTCCACAGCCAAAAGCTCATACTATGCAGTATGTGGATGGATAGTCCTTCCTCCCCCACTTTCTCCCAGTTTCTCTGAGCCTCAATTCCTCATCAGGAAAAGGACACCCATCCATTTTCAAATGTGTGTAAACATGGTCCAGGGCAGTGTCTCTATACACTTTGGCTATTGTTATTATAGTATCATTATTGCTCTGATCATTATCATGATCCTGTCCAGTCTCTGCGCCACCTCTGAAGAGACTTTTGGGACTAAGGTGGGTCTGGAGAAACCATGATAACATATCAGGGGAAAGAACAGAAGAAAAAGGTTAATTCCAGAAACTTTCCTCGGAGAAGGAAGAAATTTTAGAAGGGACATTCCCATGGTAGGCCAGACCATTTAGCCCTAGTACTTCAGGTTAGCAAGTTGGTCTGGACAAGCCAAACCAATCTGTTTGCTTAACTTCTGTTTGTTCCCAGTGGGTTCCTGAGTGATTACTAGCCTGAAGAAATGGGGGGCACAGGTTTGAAATTATCTAAATAATGCTGACCAGTAGGAGCATGGAACTGGGAATCAAAGAACTAGCAACATGACCCAGATGGAGGCATTTGTCCTTCCCGGGGCTTGGTCTCCTCATCTGTAAAATGGGACTTATAATAATAGTATATTCCCCATAGGATTGCCATGAGGATTAAATGAATTAAAATTTACAAAGTGCTTAGAATAGTTTCTGCAATTTCCAGGTTTATATTCCATCAAGTTGACAGGCACAATTTATCACTTCCCTGTAGTTTCAAATATGAACTGTTTCTCATTTTATTGCTAATATGAAAAATGCTGTGGTGAACAACTTTGTGTAGTTAGGATCGTGGTTATCTGTGATTATTTTCTTAAATAACATTTCTCAGGTGGGAACAAGCAAAGGGAAATTCCTTAATGGAGACAAAAAGCTAAAATGAAATGTACTCATCTTTGATACTGCTAAATTAAAATTATACAAAATGCATAACTCTACCAGTAACATCTAGTGGATGCCTGAAATGTGTCAGCACCATCTTGGCTTTGAGGATGCAGAATTACGGGGGCAGGGTCTTCCTTCCAAAGAACTTGCTTTCTAGCAAGACTACCTAGGGGACAATTCTAAATTCCACAGTATTGTTGTTCATGTGTAGGTGACTGCAGCTTTTGGCTTTTTCATTGAGTTTACTTTGAACTTTAAATATGGGCCAAAAGCTCTCCCCAAATACTTTCCTGAGGGCAATGTGGCTTTTTCAATGAAAACAAATTGAACACCAGAGTCTTAAAGCTCTGGTCTACCCACCTCTTGTGAATATCTCCCTCTCTCTCAAATTTAGTATTTCTAAAGCTAAACTCATCAGCATCCTAGCCCCCAGACCACCTCCTCTTCCACTGTCTGCCCTTGAATAACATCACCATTCTCTGTTGATCTTTAAGGATTACCTTTCCATCCTTCCATCCTTTTCTCCCTCTGTCAGCTCCCTTTTTTTTTGCCCTTTTTATCAGAACCCCAGCTTGCTCAGACACTATTCTTCACCAACCTGACCATAAAATTATGTGTGTATGTATTATTTGTCTGAGTGCTTTCTATGACATTATTTAAAACATCCATGTCTGATTTTATTCAATCTCCATATAACTGTTATCATCGCCATTTAACAAATGAATAGATGGCAGTTGTAGGCCTAAACAGACTTGGTCCCATGGCCATTGAGTGTCCAGTTCCCTTCTGATCCCATTACACACCAACCTCTGCACATAATCCCAGTTAGTTTCCTAAGACATAAACTTGATCTTTGCTGTTGATTCCAACAATCTCTTACAGTTTCTCATTCTACCCTCCCACCATCCTTACCTGGCATTCAAGGCTGTACTTTATCTGTATTATACACTTTCATTTCCATCCTCTATTGTTCATGCTCCTTAAGATCTATCTATGCCTCTCCCCTCTCTTCTCCACATACACTCTGCTACTTTGACTTTGCGGTTTTGCTTAACTCCTGTTCCCAGAATGCCTTTAAAAACAATAGTCCTCCTGTTCTCACTCTGCTTCCTGCCCTGTTTCCTTAAGACTATTTTAAGTTAACATTATCATAACCAGTAGGAAACCTCACTCTCTGAAAGTTAATTAAAATTGTGGAGTGAGGACTTCCATTTTCTTGAAATAGTTGACAGTCTGAATTTCCAAGTCAGCCCTTAAGATGCAAAGATAACAAACTACTGGGGTAACAATACAGACAAACGCCAAGAATTCCTGAAAGCTGGCTCAGCGAGGAGAAAGGCCTGATCACTGAGCAGCTACAAATGAGTTTGTAAAAGCCAAGCTTTTTTTCTTAATCTCTCTCTCTCTTTCTCAACATCTCCAAAGGTGGCAGTTTCCAAGAAACTATGTGGTTAGGGCACTTCTGCTTATAAGAAAAAGCAAGTAACTACAGCTTACAATTCAGTGCTGGGTCAGAATGAGAATATATTGTCACCCAGCTTCAAAGGGAAGGGTTAATTCACAAGATACAGCTCTGGTGGCACCAAATGCCGCTGTTTCCCATGGGAAGGGAGTTTCTCTGGACACCCTGACAGTAGTTAAAGAAGAAGGAGGTGGGACTCAAAGATGTTAAAGAAAGTCTACCCTAGTCCTTACACTTCTAGAGTACTTAAAGCTCTAAAATGTCATTCTATTTCCAGGGCCTTTAAAATCCGTGATAGCCTTAGCTGGGCGAGCAGTTGGTGCAAGCATCATCCAGTACACCAAAAGGTTGTGGGTTCGATCCCTAGTTGGGGCGCATAAAGAAGGCAACCAGTTGATAATATCTCTCTCTTTCTCTCTCCCTTCCTCTCTAAAAAATCAATATAAAAAGTCCTCGGATAAGGATTTAAAAAAGAAAATCAGTGACAATAATAACAATAGCAGCTTGCAGGGGCCAGTGCTATGCTGAGTACTTACTCTCACCAATGAGGAAGCCATAGCGAAGGCAGGAGCTCTAGTACTTAACTACATGGGTTCAAATGCAAGCCCAGGCATTTGCTGTATAACTGTGGAATTAAATATTTGTCTCAATAAATATTTTGTGTCATCATTGTTGTTGTTGTTCAATTTTCACACCAACTTGTGAGGATAGGCACTGTTGGTGCCCACATTTTGTAGTTAGGGAACCTGAGCTTTGCAGCAGTAAATAGCTTGCTGTCCGGGTCATGTGGCTAGAGTGCAGGGTCAGGGCTCCAAACCTCATGCTCTTGACACACGGGAGCCTCCACTTTTGTATTTCAGCACAAACTTGTAAAAATCATTCCCGTCCTCCCTGGCAGAATGAAGAAACCTGACTTGACAAAAATTGAACGTTCTGTCTTATTTCAGGCCACAGTTTTAATGAATCAACAAAATGTTTTAGGGATAAAATTCTTGAGAAGTAGCTTTCCTCTCTCTCTGGAAAATGACTCTATGTTAAGAATTGACTTAAAGATACAAATAAGTTCTTTGGTAAATCAGTTTGTTGCATTTGTATTTTATTTTTAATGATTTGTAAATACTTCTAAGTGTTAAACTGTTGGGTTGCAGGTTTGATCCCTGGTCAGGGTGCGTACAAGAGGCAACCGATAGATGCTTCTGTCTCACATTGATGTTTCTCCCCCTCTCTTTCTCCCTTCCTTCCCCACACTTTCTAAAAATAAGTGAATAAAATCGTTAAAAAAGATAAGCAGTCAGGGGGTTGTCTGTTCTTCAGATTCCCTGGAGGCTTCATTAGTCCCTCGATTTTAATTTCATTAACTATCAGGCAGGGTAAACATCCATCAAGTTCTGAAACTGCTTTTTCTGAAGCACTTTGGAATCATACTATGGGCATATTCTCATCTGCTCTGAGCATAGAATGTTACAACTGCCCTAAATTATGCACTTGAACCCTCATTTCACAGCTGATGAACTGAAGAGTGACATATCCATGACAATTCAGGTAGATAAGACCGGGTCTGCAGCCCCCAGGTCTCTCCAGCTATCTCAGAGGGACTATTTTAACTTACACCTGTATAAAGAGGCCTACATGGATTCTTGCTGTCCCTGATAGAAGGTAATGAGGGACAGTGTACTGTCCCTCATTAAATACTTATCATGTACAAGGCACTGGACTAAGCAGGGGCTATGATGGAGACAAACTGAGTGTCCAGTGTTCCTTTTATTACTGAGCCACAATTATTCTACATCCTTTATAGGAGCCATTGGGGAAAGGCATGGACTCTGGATTCAAAAGTGAGTTTGAGACAAGCTCTCATCTGCTAGTGGGTGACCCTAAGCCAGTTTCAAGCCATCTGAACCTAAGGTCTCTTTTTTTCTAGTGGTTTGTTGTGAGGATTGCAAGAGATAAAGCACATTGCAGGGTGGAGACTCAGTTCTTGGGAGTTTGCTTCCACCACCACTGAATCCTATCTGTTATAATGAGATGTGTTTTTGTTTTTACCATCTTAGTCATTTTTAAGTGAATAGTTCAGTGGTATTAAGTACATTCACATTATTGTGCAACCCGCACCACCATCCTCCATGACTTTTTATCTTACAGAACTGAAACTCATGTCCACTAAACAATAACACATCTCTCCTCCTCCCCTGGCTTCTGGCAGCCATCATTCTACTCTGTCTGTGTGAATTTGCCTTTTAGGTACCTCGTGTAAGGGAAATCAAACAATATTCATCTTTTTGTGATTGGCTTATTTCATTTAGCATAATATCCTCAAGGTTAATCCATGTTGTACGGTGTATCAGAATTTCCTATGTTTTAAGGCTGAATAATATCTCATTATTTTATGTATATAGCACATTTTGTTTATCTATGCATCCATGGGTGGACACTTTGGTTGCATCCAATTTTTGGCATTCAAGAATAATGCTGCTATGTACAGGGATATGCAAATATCTCTCTGAGACCCTTATTTCAATTCTTTGGAGAAAAGAGATGAATTGTTTAAAAACAGTCCCTGACTTCCAGGTACTTAATTATATTCTATCATTTATTGGGGTGGGGGTGGAGTTTGAGTATAGAAATATAAGATGGATATCAGATCATTATTCTAAAACATTGGATCTTGCCTATTAAAATTAATACTTGGAGAGTTCAGTACTTACATTAAAAATATTGATGTAGGTGAATGTTTATTGACATGGAAAGATGATTAGCACATAAGAAGTGGGAAAAAACACAAGTATACATATTATTCATTCTTTAAAAAAAATTTTGTATACCAATATATTCAAACACATGATACACATATAAAAACTGGTCTATTGTGGTCTCTAATTATTTTTGTTCACTTAGTCCCATATATGTATTCTCAATATATGTATACTTTATTTATTTATTTATACAATTGTGTACACACAGAACTATACCAATACCATATACATTTTTAAATATTCACAAAAGCTGTCTGTACAAGAGTTGCCTAGGGTTCAGTCTTCCTTCACCTTCAGACTAGTTGACCTGTATAGCATAGGTACATGTTCTTACTTCTCCTACAGGAAGCTGCAGAGGCAGGCTCTGCCCTGCCAGGGGGGGTCTGAAGGTTTCCTGCTTTGCTGCCTACAACTGGCTCAAAAAGTTCACCCAATACTGTGGAAAAACTGAGTCATTCAATTGTGGTCTCAGGCTGCATTGTCCAATTCAGACTTACCATAATAAAACTGGCATGTTGATTTCTATCTGGGAAAAAAATTCACAAAAGAATAACGTGCCAAAATGAATGAGGTAGAATAACATGTTCAAAGAAATGGATAAAAATAAATATCATTCAAAGTTCCAATATTTGCTTTCTGCAGAGCTGCAGAACTCCACCATAAAGACTACAGTAGAGTGGATTCAGGAGATAGGGCAAAGCTGAGTTTCCACTTCTCACTGGCGAGCAATATTGGCTAAATTACTGAACATCTCTAAGCCTGTCTCCTCATGTAAATAGGAATGCTTGCAATTTTTTTTATTTTTTATTGCTGAGGTGTGATTGACATATAACATTACATTAGTTTCAAGTATACAACATAATGATTCACTATTTGTATATATTGTGATATAATCATCAAAATAAGTCTAGTTAAAATCCATCACCATACAGTTATACGTTAGTTTCTTGTGATGAGAACATTTAAGATCTATCCCCTTAGCAACTTTCAAATATGCAATATAGCATTCTAATGTTTGCACCCTGGTTTATAGTGGGGACAGAAAAAAATGAAGCTATTATCATTGGTGTCATAGCTAATGGTTCTTCAGGGTGGTGGGAGTAGAAATGTTCACATGTCTTGGACCCCTGCGTGTGGGGTCCACAGTGTTGTAGCTGAAACAAAAATTCACACAGACTACCGAATCCTGTGGGAAAAAAAGCGAGCGGCTTCTCTCTCAAGGGGAGCAAAAGCCTCCACCCTTGCTCCAATGAGCTTTTATTGTCTTAGTGGGCACAGTACATGAAGGTCCTCATTGGCTATGCACAGGTTCGCTTTAGGTGGTTACCTCATACAGAAAACAAAGGAGAGGATGCTGGTAATCACATCACAGAAGAGGGGTATTTGCAAATGAAAAGGCAAGAGTGGTTGAACCAGTTACACTGGTCCTTGGAAGGTTTAGCATGATTTTTAGGAAGTTATTTTGCAGTAAATGTTTGCCACTGGGGGGCTGGGACCATGCCACACAGAATGGTCCTCTACATTTACAACTTTTCTTTGTGTGGCATGGTGTTTTCATTTAACAACAATGAAAATGTAGTGCTTTTGTCAGAATTTTTATTTTGTATTTTTTTAAAACTCAGAGCTTAGCACAGCAATTTACCCTCCGATGGATTCTCTTTCAAAATGAGTGTAAGAGTTGTGGAAGATTACTCATTTTGCCTGACTGAAACTTCCAAACCTGTCCCTCCCCCCCACCCCACCCCACCCCGCAGAGCAGGGAGCCTTTTGGCCACCCTGTCCACAGCCTGCTGCCATCTGGTGACCTGTGTGCCTCTGTGAGCAGCTCACTCATTTCCGGGCACAGGGGCCAGAGGCTGGGCAGGCAGAAAGGAAGCAACTAAGACAGTGGAAACCTACCAGAGAATGAGCTGTGGGCAGGCTGACTGCATAGGGTATGACCTGTGCTGTCACACAGGGTCCCCTGCTCAGAAGGGTCTCTTGCTTGGTTTGAGGCTCCTCTGTCACCAAATAATTCTTAAAGATTTTTTAACAAGAGGCTCCACATTTTCTTTTTTCACTGGGCCTTGAAAATTGCATGGCAAATTCTGGCTGTCAAAAACTGTAAGACATTGAGAAGACCTGGAGGTTGAAGGGACCCTTCTGTAGGTGTCTAAATAGCAGCTCCACTGGGAAAGGTGGAACCACACAAAATTCTACAAACCAGGTTTTTTGCATACATGTCTGGGAACCTCTTAGCCCTTTCTGATTCCAATATGCATGATCTCTGAGGTCTAAGGCACAGGAGGTAACATAGTCTCTACCCATTAATGAAAATCAAGAGCAAAAATACATATGAAGGAGTTAGGACAGTGCCTAACATATGAAATGCTCATTTCTAACAGCTTCCTGAATATTCGGTCCCTCAATTCTTATATCAACTCTATGAGCTAGGCAGTATTATTATCCTTATTTTACAGGTAAGGAAACTGAGGCCAAAAGAAGTTGAGTGATTTGCCTAAATCACACAGCTGGTTAGATGTGGAGCTGAGATTCGAACCCAGGTTATCTGATGGTAAAGCTTATACTCTTGGTTCATCATTGTGCAGGCTGCTTTTACGGTTATCTACTAGGTGCCAGGTACTCTTACATACTTTACACATTTTCTCTTCAAATTGTACCCGTTGAGATGCTCATTGTGCAGATTTGGAGACTGAGGCCTGGCAATCAAGGTCAAATCTGCTCTACATGTGGTCGTCAAAATTATGACAGAAGTTATCCAAGACAGGAATAGGGAGGAGCTCTCACACCCTCTGTCTGTCACTGGTGAAAGGGGAGCTACAAGATCTCCGCAGTCATAACCATCCCTCCCCCAACCTTCCTCTTCCCCCATGAGAGAGAACTGACCCCTTCTTTGTCTGCAAACTGGCTAAGGCTCCACATACCATACTGCAATACTTTCTTTTTCCCCAAATAAATCCTTTTTCTGACGGAACACCTGGTCAGCTTTTTGCTTACAGTCGACATGGTAGAACTTGTATTTGAATCCACATCCTTGGAATTTCCACTCTGCCTTTCCACTTCACAATGCCTCAAAAGTGAATCCAAAAGATGTTTAATGGTATCTAGTGGACTGGGTTGACAACGCAGGTGCAGTTAGACTTTGGGGAACTCCTGGACCCACACAACAGGCAATTCTGCCAGCTTGTTTCTGGCAGTAATGAGACATCCTCTGCACTAGCTCAGACCCTGGAATCCCACCTGGTTCTAATCCTGACTGAACCCTGAGCAGCTGTGTGGACTTCCACATGTCTCATCATGCCTTTATGTCTTAGTTATTCCCTCTGTAAAGTAGGGTGGTAATCTTACCTGTGGAGAGTATTGTTGTGAGGATCATGAAAAGTAGCTCATGTCACATGCTTAGCTCAGTGCCTAGTATGTTGTAAGTATTACAAACAGTGATATCTTTACGCAGGTACCAAAAGCACGGTGAGGATCAGTCTTGTGTAGGAAGTGACATTCTTGATCTTTTCCTCTCCAGGTGTGAACTGGGCCATTACACCCATCACTATGACTTGGCACCAGAATGAAACTCAGTCTATCTGAGCTTTTCACATAGCAGCTGGCTACAACATTTGCATGTTTGGTATTTGGTATGAATAGAAGCTAGCATGACATGCACACCATCCTGAGTCTATCCAACTAAGGGATGGCATTTGGAGATGACAGCTATAATCCCTCTCTGATACACATTCAGCGTCTTTGGTTTGGTTGAAGAAACACGGAGTGACATATTCAGTCTCATTATCTGTGTTCAAACAGCTGATGTAATTAATCCAGTTTTTGTGTGTTCAGCAGGGACACACTGAGTCACACATTCAGGGAGATGGAATAAAGCTTTGGGGCGTATAAGTAGACCACAGATAATTCTCACTTGTCTAGTAGGACCTTTCCCAGGAGAGGAATAGATTTCTTTGACTTTACATCTTTTGTAGGAAAACATTGTCTGTTTGATTGTTTTTCTTCCATGTACCTTTTTTTTCTAACTCTGGATTGTATGAGAGGGAATTTTTAAAACTGGTAAAATATACATAACATAAAATTTAGCATCTTAATAATTTTTACATGTATAGTTCAGTAGTGTAAAATATATTCACATTGTTGGGCAACCAACCTCCAGAGCTTTTTCTTCACCTTACAAAACTGAAACTCCATGCCCATTCAACAATTCCTTCATTCCTCCTTCCCCTTAGTTCCTGACACCACCTGACACCACCATTCCACTTTCTGTCTCTATAAATTTGTGAAATATTTTTACTTCAAGTGTTTACAGATTTTCATTTTAACCTGTTTCTCAGTGTAAGTCATTCTTTCAAGAGAGTTGGAAGTTCAAAGTAGACACATTCAGAAGCCTCAGCGAGCTGGCTAATGTTTAGAAAAATCTTTTACCACATTTTCATTATTTTTAGCTATTCTTTAGACTTAAAAAAGAAATAGTTTGACAGTTGATCCCTGTCAAGCATGCTGATGAACAGAGGAATTTGCCCTCTATTATCGGTTAGGCCACAGACAAAAATTTGTTGGCAAAGGAATTCTAGCTGAGAGGATGCTCTGTTTCCCAGAACACAAGCACCTTTCTCGCATCTTTGGGAGAGTGCTGAGATAGGAAAGGTCCAACAGAGTCTACGGATCAGTCCTGACATCCGGAGAGCAAGTGTCAGGGCGGGACTTCCCCAGTGACTGTAGTTCTCTATTGGACAAACCCTAAAACTGCTTACAACTTTGGACTTGGCAGTGGTTTTCAAAGTTCTTTTCCCTTGTGGTTTATTACCAACCCTTAGAGTTGCCAGTTTTAGCAAATAAAAGTATAGGATGTCCATTTAAATTTGAATTTCAGACAAGCACTGAAATATTTTTTAGTATAAATGTCCTAAATATTTAAACTGGCATCTCTAACCTAGATCACCCACTGTGCATTTAGTGGTAATAATCCACCCCTAACCTGGTCTGAGAGTGGTAGGAATACAACATTTGGAAAGATCTTTTTATGATGAGGAAACCAAGGCTTACAATGATTAGTTTATCTAAGGCCACAAAACTCCTTGGAACCTGGAGACGTGGGACTGAATCCAGTTGTAAGTCCAAAGTGTATTACTGCAAATCAGAGTTCTGGGCCAGCTGGTGGGTCTGTTTGTTTCTCAGTCTGTGGAAGCTTTCCAGTGGCCTGCCTCTTAATCCTGGTTGCCCACAGCTGCAGTGTGACAGTGGGTGGCTGTCTAAAGTTCAGTTTCCTTATCTGTAAATTAGAAATGGCGCCATGTCAAGGTTTGCTACAGGATTCAATGAATTCCTATAAGTAAAATGGTGAGCACTTGTCTGCATACCACACTTGCCCCAGAGAGTCCCCTTTGAAAGCCACCAGAGTTTCTTTCATTGTCCTGTGAAGGGGCCGAGAGGTCCGAGGGAGCTGGAAAGCAGAGGCAGCCTAGAAATGGTCACACCTGAACCTGAGTGAGGAGGGAGTTTCATTTTGCAAAGATGAAGGGGGCATCCCTTTCCCAGATGCAGTGGGGCACCCACTTCAGCAGATGCCAGGAGAATGGCTCCAGTAATATTTCAGTCCTCACTGTCCACACCATGGATTACTACAACCTGATTTGTCTAGAAGCACGATCAAGAATATTTAAAAGAGGTGGCTAAGGGTGAGGTGTAGTCCAGCCAGCCTGCCTTTCCCAGCCCCACCTCTCCTCCACTTTCCTCTCCACCCAGCTTTCCAATTCCCTCCATTCCTTCCTACTGCTGCCCCAGGACCAGCCCCCAGCCACTGTCCCTCTAACTTTAGGGCCTTTGGTAAGTGCTCACACGACGGAGGGGTGGTCCTCTAGCTGCGAAATCGGTGCTTCACGGGCTGGCTGGGTTTCCGCGCTGGCACTAGACATGGAGTAGATTTGAGCCCCGGTCTCTGACAGCTTGTTTCCTGTTCTCCCTCTGGTCCCTGGGCTTGGAATCCCGGAACAGGTGCCTCGTCAGGGGAAGCGATCTTACAATGAATTTTTTGAATCAGTATGAAAAGTCGAGTACCTATGTGGTTTAAGGTATCTGCTGGGGGGTGTTGGCCTTCTCACCTGAAATGACATGCAGGTGAATTTGGATGCCTTGTTTTACAGTTGTGCTGAAAATGATTAGAGTCTGATTTTGTAGCTCTTTTAGAAAAAAAAATTAAACTAAATTTGGTATCTTTATTATTAGAGGACAACTATAGATTGTAGTCATTTTGGTTTGGTTCAAGGAACACTAAGTTATAACATATGTATTTGGTTTTGTTATCTGTGTTCAGATCTCTTATGTGGTTTAATCCAGGTTTTTGGCTAATTCAGATTAATCTAGTGTTTAAAAGTCTTCACCCAAGAAATAAACTTGTTGGTAGAATTCATCAGTGGCCACACTATAAGTGCTGAAGCCCCAATCTAAGCTGAGGAAAATCTTCTCTTCCTCCCCATTTACTCCTTCCCCATTTATGCCCCTCTTAGGAATTCTGGAGGACTTAGCCAAAGTTACATAAAGCACAGGTTTGGAGTCACATCTTACTTTCTTGCTATGTGAGTTTAAATTAATCTCTCTTATATCTCAGTGTTCCTATCTGTGAAATGGGGATACCGGTGTCAATAGCATAATATGCCATAGAGAGAGGGTGATCCAGGCTCTGCCACCTACTAATGCCCAGTGAGTGTGAGTTGTTGTTCAAAGCTATTTATTTCAGGGACTGATTGATGGTGCTCACTTTGCATCACTGCTGGTCAGCTTCTAAGAGTCTTCTGGGCTGTCAACCTCTCTGATTTTCTTCCCTGTTTTAAATTGTTGATTACTATCTCTTCCTTGAAAATCTCCCAGTGGTTTATGATGTGATTATTCAATTATTCTACTGCAGTGGTTCTCAGGCATTTGTTAAACAGATTGCTGGATCCCACCTTCAGCCCTTCTGATTCTGTAGGTCTGGGGTAAGGCCCCAGAATCTGCATTTCTAACAAAGTCTCACATAATACTGATGCTGTTGATTAGGGGATGGTGGTAACAGTTGACCCTTGAACAATGTCATGGTTAAGGGCTTTCACCTCACCCCTGCGTAGTCAGAAATTCAAGTATAATTTTTGACTCCCAAGAAACTTGACTACCCTCAGTATCTGTGAGGGATTGGTTCCAAGACATCCCCCAACTGCAGATATCCAATTCTGTGGCTGCTCAGGTTCCCCGTGTGAAATGGTATAGAATAATTCACACAATGGGCCTCCTGCTTCCACTGACTCCTAACTGTAGAACAGAAACAGTACCAGTACCTATTGAAAAAAATCCACAGATACCATATTTTGCCATGTATAATATGCACTTTTGGGGCCAAATTTTTTAGAGGAAAACAAGGATGTCCATTATATATAAGTATAATGATTTAAATACCATGGGTGTAATAATGGGTGTAATAGTCCCAAACATAATGCATACAAAAACATAGGTGTGCATTATACACAGGAAAATGTGATGTGTGGACATATACAGTTCAGGGTCGATTTCTTTTTCTTGTTACCTTTAATATCCCTTTGCCTAGGAATTAGTAGAGAGAAATTTACTGTTAACACTCCATAGTTATTAAGTCAAGGAGATAGTAAATAAGAATTATTATTGAAGGCCAAATTCCCAGGCAACTGAGAGAAATGTGATTTTTTTTTCATTTAAAAAAGGGTGATTTGAAGACAATCTGGCCAGTGAATAACTCCTCTAAGTAAACTGATGACATACCTTGAAATGCTAGTCACTGATCTGTTGATTCCTGCCAGTAGCTTAGAGGAGGAAATTAGCGTTCACACACAGTGATGCAGATCCTTCCAATAAGGACAGGTGTAAGCAAGCTGCCATCCTCAAACACTGCTCGAATGCTTTAGTAGGTAAGCTAGCAGCTATTACACCTATAACAGACATGAAATGCACTTTCACTGTTATGATCATTACCGTGTCCCACTCCTTCAGGCTCACACAGGACTTTGATGGTCAGCTCAGCTTTCTCCCAAGTATTGGTAAGGAAGTGGCTTATCACCAGGGTCTATACAAGGCAAAACCTGGAGACTGGCAAATGTCTCTAATTAGCACAATTCCCAATGACAGGAGATCTGCAGTTTCTATGGGACACAGCATTAAGTAGGGCTACCATCTGTGACAACTTGCCTAAGTTCTCAGGCACCCCTTCTCATAAACTTTTATTTAATTCCTGATGATATTGAGGCTACAGGTTGGACTTTATCTTGAGTGTTCAAACAGGCAGTATAATGTTTTTATATTTGCATGTGCGTTTTTATGAAATATGTATTTTGAGTTGTGGTTATGTGTGAATGAAAGATTGCAGTCCCAAGCTTCATTTAAAATAGCTCAGTCTCTTTCTCTCTCTGAACTACACAAAGTTCCTATAGACACTTGCATTGAGTCATTCTATTTAATATATACTTTTTAGGCACATTTGCTTTGGGTTTTGGGTAGGGAGAGCTTTAGCTTTGAAAGGAAAAGGGAAGTTTGGGGTCTGGCCCTTTTTTTTCAAACCATCTTGAAAACTGGGAGGTCCCCCACACCCAGCAGAGCTGGGTACCATCTTCTAGGAAACTCAGTGATTCCTTTGCTCTAGGAAGGCTCATACCCCCACTTTGCTAATTGCCCCCAGTCCCTTGCCTTTTAGCCTCAGAATGACAGATGGCTGATTGTCACTGGGAGCAAGTTCCCAGTTAGCCACAAACAGGTGCACACATTTGCTGGTGGTGGCTGTTTCCTCGCAACTGCTCCAGCGCACACAAGGAGTAGGGGTAGCCTCTGTTTTGCCAGCCATGTGGCTTTCCCCAAAATAAGTGAGGTTGGCACATTCCTACAGGGTTTTTGAGGTCAGTGAAGAAAAACAACAGGCATGAAAGGGGTCTTGAGAATGCCAAGAAGAATCATTTCCTGAAACATTGTTGCAGTGGCTAAATGGTGGTGGGTCATGGACAGTTTCCTTCCAGAAAGCTGTCCGAACAGGAATCTGGAATACCTAAATGATAGGGCGAGCCTAATCAGATAAAACACAAGCACGTTCTTCATTGTGACATCTGAATTCCTACTCAAATCATGAAGAAAAGCAATTGCTGCTTTAGTTTCTGAGAAGTAGCAAGTATTTGATTTGTAGGCATTCACTCGGGCTAGGACCTGAAGAATCAGTGTTCCTTGGCAATTCTAGTTAAGTGCATCTTTAAAATAACACTTCCATTTGCCATTAATGTCAAGACTGTCCGGAGTGAGTGCATTTAGTGCTGGGGAAAGGCGGAGACATTCCCCTTCGGGAGGCTCAGCCTCCAGGCTGCTTCCAGATCCACCCTCTGGATCCTGAGTCACAGAAGTCCAGCCCCCTTCTTGCCCCAGGGCCTCAGAGTATCCCTGTGGCCTCAGGCTCCAGGCAAATTCCCAGCCAAGATGCTTCCAAGGGCAAACAAATAAACACTCAAACACTGTCCTCCACTCCAACGTGAAATCCTGCTTGGTTCTGAACTCTGAAGATGACTGGGATTAACTTTAGGATATCCTGACAGCGTTTCTAACACGCTGGTGGTTAAATTTTTTTGGTTAGTAAGCCCTAGCCTCTAACACAGGCTGCCCCTCTGCACCCTCACTGCCCCCACTAGCCAGATGCGATCTAGTATTCCATGTGAATTTTGTCATAGGGAAGAATGAATAAAACCTGTACATAGGGTTTAAGGAACAAATTAGAAAATGCAGGGCCGCGTAAATACATCCAAGTGAAGAGTGTTGCCAAGACCCCACCCACTTCACTGAGTGCAGTGTCCCCCATACCCTGCCCACCCACAATAAAATCCTCCGTCCTGAGAAGTACTCTGACTCTGGTACATATTTTCTTGTTTTGCTTTATACTTTTATCACCTCTACAGGATTCTCTCCGGTTTCATTTCACTTGTTTTGGAACTTTATATATATGGCACTATAATGTATGTATTTTGGCTCTTGCTTCTTTGCTTAATATTCATGAGATTTATCATGTCGTGTGAAGCTCCGGTATATTTTCTCTGATCTGCAGTCATCCACTGTATGATTATACTGCAATTTTATGATTCCATAAAGTTGTCGGGGAATATTTGGGTTATTTTTTTTTTGTCCTGTTGTGAACAATGCTGCTATAAACCTCACTCTTTGGTGTAAGTATATGTGGGTATATATACCTAGGAAAGGATCCCTGGGTCCTAGAGTATGCAAATTTCCAAAAGGATCACACCAATTGCCCTTACCCACTAGCAATGGATGGGAGTTCCTTTTGCCCTACATCTTCATGTAAACTAGGTATTGTCAGGGTTTTAAAAGTTTGGTAGTCTGGTGCATAATGGTGACTCATATAGGGTTTAATATGCATTTCTTTGTGTACTTACGAAGCTGAACACTTGCTTTTGTCTGTTGGCCATTTGGATTTCTACTTCTGTCCACCGTTTTTTGGAAGATTTAACCCATCTCTCTGCCAGGATGTTTGTTTCAACCACCTTTGGGTCCTGCTGGAGCTCTATCTCTTTTAGTGTTACAGCTAGGTCCACAGCTCAGTTGCCTCAATTTAAGTGGTGGCTTGTTTGAAATGCGTTATAGAATATGTCTTCATAGGAAAGTAATTCTTTATAGGGAAAGATGTTTTGCAATAGCACAAATAACCAGATTTGGAGGAACAATAGGAACCTTTTCCAATACCAAGAAATAAGCTTTGTTCTTTCCTGAGAATGTAATAATTTGGGATGGTTCAGATTTAACTTAGTCAAAATTACTCATGTATCTCTTCTACTCATGCACTACTAACAATTTTAAGCTGTTAATAAATTTTCTAGAACTCGAAACCAAGCTGAGAACCTGAGAAAGCATCTCCATTCTTTGCTAAGAGTTTATGTCAGAAATTGCAGAGATGGTGATGGTCTGCTGGTATTTTTTATAATATATGGCCTGAACTAAAAAATGTCTCAGTTTTTTAGTTTTTTTTTTCCTTTTTTGGTTGAGGCAATATTTTAAAATTCACACATCTTACATAAAACTGTCGGATTTTCCCTTTTAAAAACACGCAATCAGTAGTGGATCCACATTCCCATGTGGCAGAAATTTCCTAGATCTGAGTGATGCTTCCTTATCAGCAATGGAATCTGATTGTTTAGCTAGTCACGTGGCTGCCCAAATAAAGACTACATATCCCAGTGTCCCTTGCAATTAGGGATATTCATGTCATTCTGGCCAATGGGGTTAGAGAAAGTGGGTAACTTTATCATGTGACACTTTCTTCCTCATGCTGGGTATGCAGTACACACACATTATACATACTTGCTAAATGAATAAATGAACTTATGGTAAATCATAGCTTCTACTCTAGTGAGGTCTTGATTGCCACAAAATTAACTATAATCCAAAGAATAAATGAATGTTGGGCTCATACAGTTCACATGGACCCAGAAGATAATGCAACATGCCTGTAGTTTTTGGTGATGATTAATAATAAAAGTGTTGTTCTTTGTCTATCATTTTAGAACATATACATGTATTTGTCCTTCATAAAAAACTGACAAGACAACTTCTTTAAAAATGAAAAGGCATTTGAAGGATAGGATAGCACATAAAAGAAATTATTAAGAAAAGTAAATATCATTACTAGAAGTTGACAGGTGACCTTTAGTATGAATAAATTGGATTGTGATATATGTTAGTTTTCAGGAAACCCAAACCAGTTTCTCAAGATTGTTAATGTGGTTAAGCAACACGGTTTAGATTTCAAATGAATAGAGAGATTTATCCTAATGTAAGAACAGGGGCCAAGTGACTTTGTCTCCTGTAGCAATTTGTAAAGCCAGATATTTCACCTTTAAGAAGGGACATGAACCTGGTTTCAAAATGAAATGTTGGCAGGTGCAAATCATAGTGTCTCCAAGCTAGGTGACACTCAACTCTAGTTCTCTGTTCCTACTAAAAGACAGTAAATCTGTGTACAGTTTCCTTAGTGGGTTTACTTTGTTGCCTGTCGGATGGTCAAGAAACTTGGAGACCAGAACCAGAAAACAAGCTTCCGTAGACAATGAAGGAGAGTCACTTACACCAAACCTGATCAAGTGACAGAAGTGAGCAATTTCTAAGACAGCACAGCACAATGTGGGCCAGACAAAACCTGTCTTCAGGCTGTACTTGGTTCCCCATTTGACCTATAGCGATTGATGTATGAGTGTTGAATGAATGCTTTGGGAAGAAATTCACCTTCGGTTCAGTGTTTGGTCCATCAGTTGGGAGTTCATTCCTTTCAGTATCATGATCCACATTCAGGCAAACCCTAGGGAAGCTAATGTAAAAATGCATAAATGATGGATTTTTAAATTAATGGGTTCATATTTTCATTGGTAACTAGGAGTGGGGGTTAAGGGGAGCTGTGCCTTTTCAAGAAATGAGAATGTTTATGTGAGCTCTCTAGAGCATGCTCTGAAAGTCTGTCAGGGAATAGGGTAATAGAATATAATGGTTACGGTCTTGGCCGTTAAAGCCAAGCAGACTGGATTTGACTTCTGGCTTCTCCGCATAGCAGCTGTGAGACATTGAACAAGTGTCTTAGCCTCTCTAAACCTCACACTCTGACCTGTAAAGCTGGGTAAAAATAGTACCTACTGCAGGGGAAGAACTGTGATGAGACTTACATGAGGTCAGTAATACCCACTAAGTACATTGCATGGTGCCTGGTTCTTGGTAAATTCTCTACGAAGAGTAGTTGGGTACAGGTATAAAGAGGTGGAAAGTAGCAGAGTTACCAACATGCTGTTTGATGAACAGCTCTCTGATTGGGATTTTGAGTAGCTCTTTTATGGACTTGCTCTAGGTTCTCATAAACTCTGGAGAGTCAGGTCTGTTCCTCACAGACTACCTCCTTAAATATCTGGGCCAGGTAGAGAGTGTTTTCTCCCATACAATCAATGCAGGACCAAATAGGACTGGGTTGTATCACCTGCTCTTCTTTCTGTTAAACTCAATAAAGACCACACTCTTCTTTTTTGACATGCAAAATTTTGCCATTTTATAATTAGATAACAGCTGACCTTCAGGGGGTACATTTTAGTTTACTTGACGCAATTTTAATGATACCTTGAGTCTTATTAGAAACAGATTTTAGAGTCATCTATTCCAGTGACTTCTGCAGATGGCCAACTTGGTCCATTTTATCTTAGAGTTATGAGGAAATAACATATGAGTAATAGACAGGTCTTCCTAAGCCTTTTTATTGCAATGCTATCTGTTATTAAATATTGGTGACACTATGTGAGTGGTTTTATGATAACCAGTATTCTAAAATGATGAATAGTTATATAGCCACTAAACATAATTATGAGATTGCTTATAGTCAGGTGGATAAAGTATATAACAGAATTTGAAAAATGCTGTATTAAAATAGAGTATGGAATGTGTACAAATAATAATAATGATGTAGTAATACAGATACATACAGGAAATATATAATGAAAATGGCTGCAAGTTTATGAGGAGAATAAGGAAAATGGGGGTAAGGTAGTTTAATATGATTATTTTAATTTTTTTTAAACTTTAAAACATCAAATGATTTGGGAAGGTTGTCAAATTAGGGACTACCTCTGATTAGAGACCAGGGCCTTATGTGTGCTGAGAACATTTTGATAGAGCCCAGTGTGCCATAGCTAATTTTCAGACTCATCTGGTTACTAGCTTGGATAATATTGTAGGTAACAGTGACTGACATTACTGTCATACTCTTCTTTTTAGTGATGAAAATGCCAGGAAAGATTTAAAGACACTCCCAGCCTTTCCAACCAGAACTCTTCAGGAACATCCATCCCTTGCTTACTGGTAAGCCATGCTTCTCAGTAAATTAAAAGAAATATAAGTGAAGACAATATCAAATTGCCCATCAAATGTGTCAGAGTAACCGTAAGTAGACTGTGATCCATTCAACGAAAGGATCTTGTCAAAGTTCCCTGGAAATCACTGTACCAAGAATATAGTTATTTGTAATGAGCTGCTGGCAGAGTGCCTTCTTATGGAAGTGAGTAGAGGGCCTGTAGAGTGTGCTTCAGTGAACACAAGGCTCAGTGGATGTGGAGTCATTGTGTGATATGTCCTGAAGCTGGCAGAATGCAGCATAAGTGGTATCAAATACAGATTTCCTTAGACAGAGGTTTACTTATCAAGCGGAAATGACCTGAATGATCAGCAGTTTCCTTTGGGGCTAGAAATCATTGTATATTTTGAGTTATTTATTTGTATTTTAATGAATCCATAGTACCAATATTTTATGTAACATTATTTTTCTAGAAAAGTACTTTTTCCCCCTTTGAATTAGTTACATTCATCCCTTTAAATATATTTTCCTTGGTTTAAGGTGCCAAATCCTGAAAGTGGTTTTCCTTTCTACTAAAAAACTGATTACAAAATAATTATTCAATTATTCAAATATTAATAAAAACTGATTACAAAATTATTATTCAATTATTCAAATATTAATAGCTTTAATATGGAAGGTGGAATACATTTCCCAAATAAGCAGTGAAAATGAACACTGAGGTTACATTGCATCTGAGTCAGGAACTTTCTAAACAAATCATTGTTAAGTAATATTTTCTTATTTTCTTAAGAAAACAAGACTGATTACAATTGATTATCAGACATACAGAGATAATAACATTTATTCTTCTAGCTTATACTTGAAATATGACTGAAAATGCTACCCGTCTGAAAGTAGAGTACAATAGCTAAATGCCAGGGTTGCTGGATTTCAGTTTATGTCTCCTTTTTTCAGCCAGTGTTTTAGCCTAGGACAATAACAAATGGTTTTCCCCCAGAGCAGTATGTCCCAAGTAGTGACAATAGAGTATTTTAGATTAGACACAGACTCAGAAGCAATTTTAATTCTTTCTAAGTCTTTTGGAATAATTTTGGGAGACTGTATTTAATACGTAATAGTTGTTGATCTGTCTTTACTAACATTATTTTGTATGTATTATATTTTATTCAGTTATGACAAAAGACACTATTTTTTCATTTGATAAGTTGATACTTTGTATTTTTTTATTTAAGATTTTATTCATTTATTTTTAGAGAGAGGGGAAGAGAGAAAGAAAGAGTGGGAGATAAACAGATCAATTGCCTCTCACACACCCCCCAACTGGGGATCTAGCCTGCAGCCCAGGCATGTGCCCTGACTGGAAATTGATCCCACAATCTTCTGGTTTGCAGGCTGGTGCTCAATCCACTGAGCCACACCAGCCATGGCTGTTTCTTTTTCTAATTTATTAGAAAAAGAAAACTTAATAAATTAAGTTTTTAAAGTGTTAACACATATTATATAAACATATTATATAAAATATAAATTAAAAATCATGACAAGGTAGTCAAATATCTGAGGTTTGAATCCTTCTGGAATCCATGTCCTACAGAAACAAATGTCAGCCAGCCTTTCTGTCCCAAACAAGTTGATGAAAGCCTTCCTTCCCAAGTTTCTCAAGCAGCCACCTAAGAACATTGTAATGAATTAGTATCTCAGATAATCATGCATTGTCATATTTTTCATTTCCTTGTTTTACAGTGAGGACAGAGTAATTGAGTATTACTTGAAAGTCAAAGGTCTAACTCGAGGTCAAGCTGTGGTTCAGTAAGTATCTCTTTTTCCTTTTGCTTGAATATAATTTTAATGTCTTCTGTTCGCAGAAGCCATCTGAAATGATTTCTGTTTTGTGGTTTGTGTACATATAGTCCTTATCTGATTAGAAATATCTTACCATGTCTTATAAAATGTCATGGATAATTCCATATATTGGTTTTATCAGTTCAGATGCCATCAGTGTCAGGCAGGTAACAAAAATGAGAAATGTAGGCCAAGTGTGGGGCAATAGGGAATGGTGGGGACTGTGGTGAACTAGAGAGATTTTTGCCCTGGGTAGAAGTAAAGCTACACAGCTTAAGAATTCTGTTAAAATGTTACCAGATATTCTGATATTTTCCAAGAAAAGTTGGAATTTCTGGTTTTTAAATCCCATTTTAAACATTACAAAATAATTTGAAGAAATTTTAACACAATGTGAGCCAAACAAAACCTGTCTGGCGGCCTTGTTTAGTTGCCAGGTTCGTGACCCTACTTTGGGTGGAACACAGTGTTGGCATTGGATAATCTGTTTCTTCATGCTACCAAAAAAGGCCATAATGATGTATTTCTGCATTTTTCCACTCTTAGAGTCATCATCCATTTACTAAAAATAGTTAACAAATACCCTGACAACATAGTTAAGTTGGTTGGGCATTGTCCCACAAAGCGAAAGGTCACGGGTTCCATTCCCACTTAGGGCACATGTCTGGTTTGCAAGGTCAGTCCCCAGTTTGGGCACATACGAGGGGCAACCAGTCAATGTTTCTCTCTTACATTGATGTTTCTCTCAATTTCTTTCTCCCTCTCTTCCCCTCTCTCTTAAAAAAAGAGATTCACAAGTTGCATTGAAATTTTTTAATTATAAGAA